>CM044431.1:217570456-217585936 GCA_024363595.1 Xenopus borealis | reverse complement strand
CCGAGTGTCTAAATGTTAACCAATTACAGACTCTTACTGTATACACCCACCAGTCCTATGATATCATAGCTTTAGTGATGAGCAAAAAAAATGTAAAACCACAGAAAAGTATCAGTCATGGCATCATTTCACCAACATCTCAATCTGAGTCAATGGGCATTTTAATCACCACATTTTTATCTTGTGCCAAATGCATCTAGGTAGATATAGTCTCCCAGAATCATGAATATAAATATTCTTATTGAATCCAAAAATCCAGAATACTTGGCAACTCTCGCAGGATTTTTTTAAAATCAAAAAGTGATTTTATTAAGGAGCCCATGTTTTGGACAACTGCATAACAGGAAATAAACAGTCTGTAAAATATAATTGGCCTTTCATCATTTTCTTGCCATTAGTAAACAACCAATGACAGGCTCGTCTTAAAAGAAACATTAACTTCTCGTTAACTGTTAATAAAATACAAATATATTTCCAGAGGTCGCTAATTAATGTCAAAAAATAAATAATTGCAAGAGCCGAGCCAGGGAAAATCACTTGCTTTCTACTCCCAGCTAAACGATGCTTGAAGTTGATATGAGGATATATTAGTCTGTGTTGGCCTTTCACTGGATTCATTTACCTTTAGACTTTGGAAAGAGCTGCGTTACTTTATAGAAAGTTTCTTACGTAAAAGGGATTGTTTGCTTACTAAACACTGGAAAGGCAACAAGTTATAATATTTGGAGAAGACGTCATGAACATTCTGTTCTATGAATGTTCCCTTTAGGATAGCCACACCTTATTCTCATATTCATAGAACTTATCTTCAAACCAGAGGCACATCCGTCCCATCACACGACATGTTAATGATTCATTTGTTAGCGCCTGCAGGGAAACAGCAAATGGGACATAACATGTTAATGAAATGCATTAGCATGCCTTTCCACCCCTGCCATGTGTCTGGGTTATTATACACGGCGTGACCTGTCGGAAGACATGATAACATTGCAACAAAACAAAAACAAAACAAAAAATAACTTCTAATAAATACTGTAATTTGATAAAACCGAGCTTGTGGATGGGGCAGAGTAAAACAACCCACAGTTGGCTTCTATACACAAATAAAAGGGCACTGAAAATGGAACATTCTAGAAAATATAAAACAGATACAGGATCTGCTATCCGGAAACTCGTTATCCAGAAGGCTCAGGCTTATGGGAAAGCCATCTCCCATAGACTCCACTTTAATTAAATAATTAAAATGTTTCATTATTTTCTCTGTAATAATAAAAAAGTACCTTGTACTTGATCCGTACTAAGAAATAAGTAATCTTTATTGGAGGCAAAACAATCAGAGAATTTAATTTTAAAAAGTCCGACCAAGCTAGACTCCACGGTCTGACCGCATTTGTTTAAAAAAATCTTGATTTACTCGGATAGGGGAAATCCTTTATAAAATCGAGCAAAACCCTGAATGATTTATTTTCGAATTTTTTTTTTCAGATTTTTTTCAGATTTTTGCCTGAGAAGCCCAAGATTTTCAGGATAATTCCAGTGCAGACCACAAACACTTGCAATAGGATATGAAACTTTCCATTTGACTTACAGTATATAATGTACAACCGTGGCAGGTCGGAGATGCCGGATTTTCGGACTCTAACTTTTCCATCCTCGGGGTATAATAAATCTTGAAATATTACATAAATAACACATCATTTGATACTTTGCCTTTTGCCATTTTGCTTTGCTGGAAAATTCTTCAAACCACGAAAAAGTTGCAAAACAAAATTTCACAATATACAATTAAGTCAACATGCATTTTGGACAGTTTCTCAAATCACTTTTCTGATGGTTGCTTTATGATAGTTTAGACCAGTGATCCCCAATCAGTAGCTTGTGAACAAAATGTTGCTCTCCAACCCCTGGGATGTTGCTCTCCGTTTCCTCAAAGGAGGTGCTTATTTTTCAATTCCAGGCTTGGAAACAAGTTTTAATTGCAGTCCACATAGCGGCTACCAAATAGCCAATCACAGCCCTTATTTGGCACCCCAAGGGACTTTTTCATGCTTGTGTTGCTCTCCAACTCTTTTTACATTTGAATATGGCTCACTGTTAAATAAGGTTGGGGATCCCTGGTTTAGACTATAGCAGTGATACCTAACCAGTAGCTCGCCAGCAACATTTTGCTCACTAACCCCTTAGATGCCCTCAGTTGGTCATCAAAGCAGTTGCTTATTTTTGAATTTCAGGATTGGAGGTACGTTTGGTTGTATAAAAACCAGGTGTACTACCAAACACAGCCTCCTATATGCTGGCAATTCACCTAGGGGCTGTCAAATAGCCCATCACAGCCCATATTTGGCACCCACAGGAACATTTTTCATACTTGTGTTGCTCCACAACTGTATATCTGAGTGTTGCTCACAGATAAAAAGGGTTGGGGACTCCTGGATAGTGATGGGTGAATCTGCCCAGTTTCGTTTCACCAAAAAAAATTTTTGCGTCGTGTCATTTTCGGTGCGCATCGACGAAATTTCGCTGGCGTTTCTCGAATTTATTCGCCAGCGTCGAATAACGGGAATTCGCCGTGAATTCGTCCTTGGCGAATAAATTCGCCCATCACTACTCCTGGATACATAGATACAGAGTATAGATTACACATTGTTTGGGCCACTGTAATAATGGTACATTACTACAGTGAATGAGGTGCCATCATTTATTCAAAGATATAGCACTAGTTTATGAACAATAGCTGAAAAATTATTTCATTGCTGTGCGGTTAGATAATAATCAGTATTGAGACTGTACTTAGTGGAGAATCGTCTTATAGGTTCTGCCACCACTGGGCAACTGCATGGTGATCTGTGTTTTCTAAAGCTTTTAGGGTAATGGCCGATGGGGAGATTTACCGACTGCTTTATATTTGGGCTACTGAGGGTGACAAATCTTATCCATGCTTATCCATTGGCAACAGTCAAAATCACCATTGGTAAAACCTATGCATCGCAATGTTCCTGTCCCTTCCTCGTTAGTCAACTACAGAGGACTTCGGAAAAATGAAGCAACATATCTCCCCATTGGCCATGGCCCTTATTGTCCCCGGGAGGGCTCTTTCTCACAATTAAATTAGAGTATTTTTAAAGGTTTTTTTTTTTTTTTTTAAACCACAACTAAACTCATTTTAATAAAAGAACGAAGGTCTACGTATTTATTAAAAGATCAAAATATAAAAAGCACGGAGGAATAAAAACAAGCAATGAATCAGAATAAGAGTACAAAAAACCTTGAAATCCATCCTCACTTCGAATTGGTGGTTTTGCAAATGAAAAAAAACAAAGTCTGAAAAATTCTAAAACTTTGAAGAAACTAAATATTTGATGAAAAATTGGACTTATAATGACCACTGACATTGGCAGGTTTTAGATGGCGCACATTTACATTCAAATTTTTAGCATTTTTTACTCAAAATTTATGCAAAAAAGTTTGTGTATTAAATAGGGATGCACCAAATCCAGGATTCAGTTCTGGATTCGGCCTTTTTCAGGAGGATTCAGATTCGGGCGAACCCTTCTGCCTGGCCGAACCGAATCCTAATTAGCATATGCAAATAAGGGCCAGGGAGGGAAATCACGTGACTTTTTCACACAAAACAAGGAAGTGAAAAATGTTTTCCCCGTTCCCACCCATAATTTGCATATGCAAATTAGGGTTCAGATTCGGTTCGGTATTCGGACGAATCTTTCATGAAGGAATTGTGGTTTGGCCGAATCCAAAATAGTGGATTTGGTGCATCCCTAGTATTAAAATAATTTTTCACATGCAAGATTTTTAGCCTTAAAATGTTTGGATTGTGAAAAAAATTGTCTATTACCAGAAGCACTAAGAAACACTAATGTATATATGCACAAATGATCTGTATGATTGTAAAGAGACTTATAAGACTAGTGTGTTGCTTCTTACATCTTCACATCAGTCACATCTTTAGACTTTTTTTATGGTTTCCCCAGGGGATGTTTGAATCTCTCTTTTTTCTTTATAAACGATTACTTATTTTTTTACAGGCTGCTCTAATATTGGATTACACTTATATTGACCTTTAAGTGTTTTTTTTTTTTCCAATCTGATTTGAGTTCTGAACATCCAATTCTTCTCTGGGAATGTCCTGGGAACAAGAAACACTTCCCCACTCTGTCTTTAATGACAGTCAATGAAATCTCCTGTGACGTGGAACTGATAAACCTTTTGTGACCTTTGTTGGATTTATTATAATCAATTGTTTCGCTGGAACAAGGGATAATCAGTAGGAGGCATCAAAACTTATCAAGGTTGTGAGACGCTAGGCTGAGATTTCCCATGAGCACGTTGATAGGCAATGCTGTAACACAATGAACTCTATGTTAACGAAGTGTGACTTCTCTGATCAAGCATAAGTACAAATGTATTAGTGAAAATGAATACACAGGGCATGCGTTAGACATTAGAGAAATGCACAGTCATTTGTTTAATGTATCTGTAGTCTGTTAAGGCCCCCAGACATCAGCCGATAAAAGCTGCCGACTGACCGAGTTGGCAGCTTGTTGGCCTGTGTGTGGGGCCTTCCGACGGGCTTCGTGATCGGTATTTGACCAAAAGTCGGCCAGATCTCGATCGGGCAGGTTAAAAAATCCCAACAGATCACGCCTGCATCTGTACGTTGATTCGGTCCCACAATCAGACTCCCAATCAGATCTCCTACTGTAACACCAGCTGCCTGGTTTTGAGCGCCGTTGCATAAGCGCAGGCGCGCGTCAACTTAGGCGCTGTCTAATCAGACACCAGCGCTGGAATGGACGTTCCAGCAAAAATACTTAGGTGCAATGACCTCTAAATTGGGTGCCCAGCTTCCTATTGGTCCCTGATGTGTCTGTTCTTCCTCAGCCTGCTCCTAATTGGTTCCTGGTCCCTTAAATACCTTCCTCTTCCTCCTCACATTGCCCAAGCTGGCTTCAGTTCCTACTGTTCCTGCTAAAGCCCTGATTGTCCGAGTTTCTTCTGCCTGTTTTCCTGACCTCGTCTGACATCCTTGCCTGGTCCCTTGGTACTACCCCTTTGGTAACATGCTAGGCTCCTTTGCTGCCTCTGCCGCAGAAAGCACTGGGCCCCAAAAGGCCTCGGTGAAGACAGGAGCCGTAGAGGAGTTCCAGTTGCCACCTATCCTCCTTGGACCAGCCATCTTCCTCCAGGATCCGAGGTAACAGATCGTTATACCTACATTCTGATCTGATCATTGGACCTCAATGTGGGCATATCAGGGAGAAATCCACTCCTTTGGTGGCATCGCCAAACGAACGGATCTCCCTGTGTATGGCCACCTTAAGTCAATTATTACTATTAATTGATATCAGGCACTTCAGAGTCAAACTATTTATTCAGAACACTTCTCATCCAAGGTTTTCAACCTGCAGCCTCCTTTAGACTGAACTACAAGTATGGGACCTGGAAATGCTCAGGACCTGGGGTTTTTCGGATAACGGATCTTTCTGTCATTTGGATCTTCATACCTTAAGTCTACTAGAAAATCATAGTAACATAGTTAATTAGGTAGAAAAAAAGGCACACGCCCATTAGGTTCAACCTTTAAAATTAAATAAACCCAATAGGCAGGTTTAGCTTCCAATAAGGATGAATTATATCTTAGTTGGGCCCAAGTACAAGGTAATGTTTTTTTTTTATAACAGAAAAAAAAGGAAGTCATTTTTAAAAATTGGATAATTTGGATAAATTGGATTATTTGGAGATGCCTTTCCATAATTCAAAGTTTTCTGGGTAATGGGTTTCCGTATTATGGATACCTTACTTGTTTAACATTCGGCCGAATCCTTCTGTCTGGCCGAACCAAATCCTAATTTGCATATGCAAATTAGGGCCATGGAGGGAAATCATGTGACTTTTTGGCACAAAACAAGGAAGTAAAAAATGTTTTCCCCTTCCCAACCATTATTTGCATATGCAAATTAGGATTCAGATTTGGTTTGGTATTCGGACAAATCTT
Source organism: Xenopus borealis (assembly GCA_024363595.1). Taxonomy (NCBI): domain Eukaryota; kingdom Metazoa; phylum Chordata; class Amphibia; order Anura; family Pipidae; genus Xenopus; species Xenopus borealis. Next base: position 217,579,923 of record CM044431.1, on the reverse strand, counting down.
TCGGGAAGGATTTGGGGGTTCGGCTGAATCAAAAATAGTGGATTAGGTGCATCCCTAATATTGACATATTTACCAAAACATATTGATGTGACAGTTTATCAAATGCTTTGAGCAGTTCTAACTTAATTTTGATAGATGGGGTGTTAGAACTCAGTGGTAGCACTGAGCTTTAACACCCACCATATAATTTAGCTCTTAAAACTAGCTTTGCTTTAAAATGAACACAAATTGCACAAAAGGCTAAACTGCTTGGGTCAAAGTAATTGAGGGCCACAGCTCAACAAAGTGGGGCTGCATCACAACAAAGAAGAGCACAGTAGTTTACTAGGTATTACGCAATATTCTGTATTCAATTCCTGGGTTAGTTACAGACTACAGTTATATCTTTCACTCCAATTGTAGTTCAGGTTTCTGCTGTTTATTTTTGCAGTCTGAATGCAATTTTGATTATTTTATTGCTAAAGAAAATTGAAATTGCCGCAGTTAACAGAAAGTATGTGCCCAAGATTCAGCCAGTAAGTATTCATATAAAATGTGTCCCGTTGTCTTGCAGCCACATTTTCCAGTTCATTGCTAATCTGAGAGCAGGAAGAAAACATTCCACAACTCACTTATCTGGATCATTCTGATGCATTTTTAATTTACGGCCTGTAGTTTTATATCAAGATCCTCTGGAGACTTGGAGGGTCTTTAAAGTGGAACACTGATATCTCTGTAATCTAATCTCTGTAACAAACACTCCGTACTGGTTTTTGGATGAGTTTGCAACAGAAGATTCCAATATGTTCGTAGAACAATGAATATGTTCTGGCACTGAAAAACAGAAATAGGCTACACTAAAGGCTGGATTTGGAATGGTGAGAAAGGAGAATCCGTGAGTGTATCTTAAAGTGGACCTGTCACCCCAAAAATATATTCAAAATCATATTTTATCCCATTAGTCAAGCAAAATGAACATTAATTACTATATAAATTATTTGGATCCTGTTTTCTTCAGTCTGGGAATTCATAATTATAGCAAGCAGGCAGGAGCCATTTTGTGGACACTGTTATTAAGACAAGCCTTGTATCATCTCAGAATCTTGTTTGTGCACCAGAATGGGGGACCCGATGTCTATCCCCATGTCCTGGCTACACAATTAAATGGTTAAGAGAACTGTGGGAATGTGCTTTAATAAAAATTTGAAATTGGATTTCATGTTTATTTTGAAAAGGACTTTTATTATACAGATTTTTGTGTCTGGATGACAGGTCCACTTTAATAACCCCCCAGTACTAAAGGATTATTTTAGGGCTATCCAAGTGGAAGTCCCTATAGGTCAAATGTAATCCAAGACTTTTTATTGTCTCCAGCGTTCCCATGGGCATCAAGGACTTTTTGTTTTATATCCTAGATAACTGGCTGACTTCTTCCAAATGCAATAGCTCAGCCGTAAAGAAAGCAGTAGGGTAAAGAAAGCAGTAGGGTAAAGAAAGCAGTAGGGTAAACCTTAATCGTACTGTATGTAGAGAACTTCCAACCCCACTTACTCAACCTGAAGCCTCGTTCCATACCTACCAAGACTTAAAAAACAGAAAAAGGGACAAAAAGATCTGCCCTGTGGTGAACATTTTTTGTCCACAGCCATTTTGTGGCCGCACCCCCTAAATACCATGAGCAATTTACAAAATTTGGCAGGTAATGGAAAGTTTGAATTTTTGGGAGTTTTAGGGCAATGTTTTCTTACAGTGTTATTACACTTTTGCTAATGAAGATGAATTTCCAAGTAAGCTGTGAGTCTCAGTGCTCTCAGGAGACCTGATTATCTTAAATATTTACAATTGTATCTTTGCTTTTTAAATTGTAAGAACGGTAACGTAGTGCAGGTGCTGAGTGTTCTGGGCATTCTGCAAAGAGTATTTTTATGTAATTACATTTCAGAGACTTTGTATCTTTTTCTGGATATTCATTGCAGGAGATCAAAGAGAAAGTTCTGATATTTCACTAACAATCTGGGACTGTTAACATTATTCCATTCTTCTGGAATACTTATAATGCAAAATGATGGCCAATTACTCACTACTAATTACAGAAAGGAAACGGCCACTAATTCCTTTCTTAACTTTTCCAGTTTTCACCCAATCTCAGTCAAGAGATCCTTACCAACAGGTGAATTTCTAAGATTGAAACGCAATTGCTCTACATTAGAACTTTTCAAAGAGCAATCTATCCTTCTGAAAGAGAGATTAAAATCCAGAGGTTACTCTGGAAAAACAATAAAAAAAGCCTATCACAGAGCACTCAATACAGAGAGGGGTCAATTGTTACACCCGAAAATCAAATCCAAGGATAAGGAGGTAGTCAGATTCATCACTACATACAACACTAACAGTAATTTAATCAATACCATTATCAACAAACACTGGTCTGTTCTACAAGAGGATACCATCCTGAACAATGTTCTCGACAGTCGGGTTTCAGTTTGTTACAGACGCAGCCCCAATTTAAAAGACATGTTATCTAAAAGTCATTTTCAAAAAGCCCAGCAACCCAGTAAAGCTAGGGGTTGTTTTCCGTGTGGAAGCTGCAATGTATGTGGAAAGATGTTAAAACTCTCCTCCTTTACTCACAGATTCAATAAAGAGCATACCATTAAACACTACATTAATTGTAAAACCAAGGGAGTGATCTACGTAATAGAATGTCCCTGTAACAAGCAATATGTGGGAATGACAACACAGATGTTAAAATTGCGAATTCAACAACATTGTAGCTCCATTAGAACTGCAGATAACACCAGCAAAACAGATAAACTTTTATCAACTGTAGCCCAGCACTATAAAAAACATCATAATATGAACCCAGCCCAGTTAAAATTTTGAGCGATTGAACATGTCAACTTGGGGATAAGAGGGGGCAACTTAGAAATTGAGCTTTTGAAACGCGAGACCTTTTGGATTTTCAAACTTAATTCTGTTTCTCCCTTTGGCATCAATGAAAATATCCTGTACAATGCTTTTATTTAGTTTTCTCTGCCAGCAACATTCACCATTCCTGACTTATTATAAGACACTGCATTAACTGAGTTCATTGATTTCTATGAACACTATTCATTTCCATTACACTTGTTCCCTCTTATGAGAACAATCTCTGTCACACTGTTTAATGTGCATATGCAATTGTAATTCCAAGTACTTTGGTAATTTTCTAATTTTATTTACTTAGAGTTATATTCCCTTGTGCTTTTTAGCTATTATCGCATAATTGCGCTTAACAGGGTCTCCGGTTCTTCGATGCGCATATGTTTGCGTTCCAATGAAGTGGAACGCAAGCAATGCCTCCTCCCAATGCGTTTCCGTAGAAGGGATGTGGGAGGACGTCGTTCAGCCGTGCACTTCCGGTGCAGTGACCCGACTCGCTAGCCTTAAGAGGAGACGCATGGCATTGGCGTCTCTTTATATATCTTTTCTGCCTTGATAAAGCCGTGGCGAAACGCGTTGGCGAAAATTTATGGTTTGGAATTTTGTATTCGATTTTAAATCTTTTCACGTTATATAATTTTTGTTTTCTTTGAAACTCAACTGCATTTCTTTCCCTAAAATCTTTCTCAACTACAGGGCTTTGTGAGATTTGTGGTTTTATAGGGAAGCTTAGCTCTCCATTTAGACAGCCAGATTGAAATCTGAGACCACAGTCCACACTGCCTGCCGTGCTCCCACTGTGGGGTCCCAGGGTTTAGAATCAATATAGGTAGGGGTTCCTCTCTGGACTTCTCCACCCTTTCGTATTTTCCTATTCCTACTGCTTTTCCCAAAGCAGCTTGAGTACAATATTATTGTGAGTCACACCTGAGCTAACAACTGTTTTACCAGAATTCACCTAAAAAATCTCGCTTATTAAATATAGCCCAATCCCTTTTTTAATCTAGTATATATTTACTTCACTATTGTTATAGATGCTTTAAATTTAATCACAATTATAAGAATTAATCTTATCATGAATTCATTGACCTTTCACGAGTAATTAATTAATCCTAGGCCTATATCTATTTCAATTAAATCATTATTTATTTATTTAATTCTCCCTTTATATATAATTAATTTGATCACTTTTTTATGAACTGTTTTAAATAGATTAATAACTGATTTTCCATGTATTGTGTAACTTTGGTTATTAATTTAATAGTTATTGAATTCATGTAAATAGTACACAGTATTAAGCACTAGCACTTTAAGATAAACTTTTTATATTTCAGGCAGAGGTCCTGGGGCAGTTTTTTAAGCAATGATTTTTTGTATTTATAATCAATGAACTAATTAATGAATCCTCTTTGAAATTGGAGTTAATTTCTGGTATACAATAATTATTTTATTGGAGTAAGTGATTGGGGGTTTCAGTACTTCTTTATAATTAACGAATTATTCCATTCTTGCCAATATCAGCCAGGGCCATATTTATATATATCTGCATCCTGTGTCTAGGGAAGCAGTTTTTTGGGGTGGTGCTCAGATACCTATATATTTTAAAATTGTTTTTCAAAATCACATTTAAAAAATCAGGGTACAGGGCCCAGTTCAGAGACCCAGGAGTGATATGTTACTGGAAGTGACGTCACATGCACCCTAGATAGACATACAGACAGACAGATATATGCACAGATAATAGATAGATAGATAGATAGATAGATAGATAGATAGAGACATAGATAGATAGATAGATAGATAGATAGAGAGAGAGAGAGAGAGATAGATAGATAGAGAGAGAGAGAGAGAGAGAGAGAGAGAGAGAGAGAGAGAGAGAGAGAGAGAGAGAGAGAGAGAGAGAGAGAGAGAGAGAGATAGATAGATAGATAGATAGATAGATAGATAGATAGATAGATAGATAGATAGACATCTTATTTTGCAGTACAAATGGTTGAACCTGGAGATGTTCACCCCTGAATTGAAATATTTCATTTATCTTCTGAGTCTAATGAATTCCTTTCCCTGATTTCGACTATATGCTTCAGAATACTTGATATTCTTTATGCATACACGATACCAGTATTAGCAGAAAAAAATCCAATTACAGAATCTAAATTGGCTCCTTCTTGAGTCTTACCAGCTTAAAGTTGCTTTCTTTAATGTAATAGTAAACTGGAACAGAAGATTGGAAATGTGATTGAAAAAATCCCCAACTGCACAAAGTCGAACTACAAAACCTCTAAGAATTTTTAACTGCTGATAATCTTGAATAGCGCAAGTGAGCTGGTTTGTCTATTTGTCAAGATCAGAAATAGAAGTTATGTAAGTGTTCTGTAGTGTCATTAACCCATGAACCCAGAGTAGTAATAGCCACCAAAGTACCCCAACAGTATTACCACTGAGAAAAGATGGCAACCCTACAGCAAAGAAAACATCAGTAACGATCTGTTAAAATGGACCCCGGTGGTAGATAACTGGTCCAGGCAATGCGGAAGGCAACTCTGGCACCACTCTACGTCTTCGGTTTTCACCGATGTCCTTTTGGGGCCACAGACTTTCTGCGGCGGAGGCAATTAAGGACCAGAGTACGAAAGGCCAGAAGGGAAGTACCAACAAGGATCAGGCAAAGGCAAAGTCAAATACAGGCAAGGGTTGGTTCAGGCGGAAAGGATCAGATGTCGAAGAAAACAGGCCAAAGGGTAAAAAACAGGATACAGACACAAACTTGGACTTGAGCAGGAACTGTAGAAACAGAAGCCAGCTTGGGCAAGGAGGGAACAACAGACGGGGTATTTAAAGGACAAGGAACCAATCAGGAGGAGTTCATCCATGATGGACACATAGGCAACAAATCAGTGGCGTAACTACTCCCTGGTGGGCCCCGGTACAGGATGGGCACCTGAGCCCCCCTGTCAGGGTCCTTACCTTTATAAATCCCATGCTGGAGTGTTGATGACATGTGTGCTGTAAAATCTCCCCCTAGATAACTGCCTTCCATAACCACTTTTGTGACTACAATGGACCCCCAGGGGGTGGGGGGCCCTGGTGCACCTACACCCCTGCACCCCTGGTAGTTATGCCACTGCAACAAATAGAAAATAGGGTGCCCAAGAATTACATCATCGTGCGCCACAGTTTTTGCACAATCGTTTGCTCTGACGCGCGCGTCCACTTTGACACACGCGACCATCTAGACGCATGCGTCTATGTTGACACAGACTTGGCGTTCACACAGATGACATCACTGCTCCCCGTCATTGGGACTGACTGGCGGGAAGGCTTACAATCTGCAACCACTGGGATAACAGCACAATTTATCTAAATTCTCTTCCAAAATGCACCAGGGGTCAGGGAGTAGCAACTTTAAAGTTTTAAAGGAACAGTTCATTGTAAAAATAAAACTGAGTTAATAGATAATTAGCTGTGCAAAATAAAAAAATAATAATTTTAACATAGTTACGTAGCCAAAAAATGTAATCTGTAAAGGCTGGATGGGACTCTAATCCTTATGATCCCAACATGACTGTGTATAGTATAAGTGTTTTTTTGTACTGTTTCCTACAACCAAAAACAATTGGTTTCTTTTTAATCTTTAAAATATACGTCATGTTGCTCAGAAAATAGTCATATATATATATGTGTCATAAAAATGGAAAATATATGAGGCAATTACTGTAACCTTTAGTCAGCAGAGATGACAGTCTGTACCTAGTTAGGGGAACATGATGGGGTTCAGATAAGGATAAATATCACTGATCAGGCCAGTCACTTGGTCGGACAGAAGTTCCTGTTTGAGCAGATTCGCTCCCACATCTTACTCCCCTGCCAAAATTATAATCGCGTAGAAAGCTTGAAATATTCCTGTCAGTTCCGCTAATGTGGCAGATTGTAAGCAAATGCCTCTAGAGAACAAGCAATCCAGGAATAGTGAGAAGCACTTTGAGTTCATTATTCAGCAGTTATCTGACATTTTAGTCTTAATTGGACTCTTGCTTAAAGGGTCTGATTTACAGCTAATTAAATTCAGGTCTCCACTGAAACCATTCAGGCAAATTGTCCCTTTATCGACATAATGGCTGAATCTTAGTGACCAAAGCCAACCCATCCTGGGGATTTAAACCTTCAATAAATCCGTGTCCCCTAGTTTTCTATGACAAATTTGCAAGAAGTTGATTTCAGATGCAAGTTGTCAGGACCAAGGAGGAAGCTGTATGCAGAAAAGTCAAATTTGCATCCATCAAATTCAACCTTTTAACTCAATTGTATCCTAGTTAATGCAGAGGAAAGCAAAAACAACCCATCTAAAGCCTCTCCAATTTGCCTCACAGGGAGAAAAAATCCTTCCTGACTTCAAACCAGACTAGTCCCAGGATCAACTTGTACTATGAGCTATCTTCCATAACCCTGTATTCCCTCACTTGCTAAACAACATCCAAACGCTTCTTAAAGAGACCAGAATTTAAACTCGTTTTTTTACATCTGTCATAATAATGCCTTTGAAAGCTACTTATAACTTTGCCACAACATATTTGCACAATGCTTTTACATTACTTGTCTGATGTACCACTGATTCAGGGTATTTAGGCAGAACCTCTTTTCTTCTGGAATGGGTGACCTTGTGTCAGCTGGAAAGACCTACTGGTAAATAAAGCATTAGAGAGATTATTATATGATCCCCTTATATATTTATACATAGTTATCATATTACCTATCAAGCATCTCTTCTCCAGTGTGAACATCCCCAATTTGGCCAGTCTTTCCTCATAGCTAAGGTTTTCCATACCTTTTACCAGCTTAGTTGCCCTTCTCTGTACCCTCTCTAATACAATAATGTCCTGTTTGAGTGAGGGAGACCAAAACTGTACGGCATATTATAGATGTGGCCTTACAAGTGCTCTATAAAGTGGAAGAATGACCCCCTCCTCCCGTGACTCTATGCCCCTTTTAATACAGCTCAAGACCTTATTGGCCCTTGATGCTGCTGACTGGCATTGCTTGCTACAGCCAAGTTTATCATCTACAAGGACTCCAAGGTACTTTTCCATAATGGATTTGCCTAGTGTAGTCACATTAAAGGGTATAAGTGACTTGGATATTTTTACACCCCAGGTGCATGACTTTACATTTATCAACATTGAATATCTGAATGTAGCTGAATGCAGGCAAAAAGATTAAGACAGGCAGTGCAAAGCATAGTCAGGAACAAAGCTGGAGGTCAGGAATCAATGAATCAAGCAGGAAAGTAATTATGGAGCACACAGGAGCTTTACAAAAAAAAGACCTATATTTGGACATTGAACCTGGGTCCCTGATGTTCTTTGGTTTTGAATTTTTGTGCTGAAACATAGCACAATTACATCATGTGTTGTGATGACAAAATGTACAAAAAACACCCATTCAATGAGTGAAGTTTTCACTGTTTTGCTGATTTTCCGCAAAGCAAAATGGGTCACATTTGATCATCATTAGCAGAGAGCAATCAACATATTTTTTTCCCACAATGCAACATTATGTTCCAGAATTCTAGCACCATTGTGGGTGCAATTGGCTTATTCACTTGGTGCTGTTCCCGGGGTTTCACTAAGATAGATGCTACTGTGTTTGTGCTGGGTGCAAAAGAGTCCCTGCATGAATATCTTGTACCCATTATATAGTAGAATTCTGGGGAAATAAATCTGCATGGGTAAAAGCATTATTTCTACTGTACAGTACTTTATTAATAGAGTTTATTTTAGTGCTTAGCTTAAACTGTCCGTAGCAAATCATAAATAACAATCACTTTGACGCAGTAATGTTAATGGAGGGTATTAAATTATATTGTTAAAGCATTCATGCTGGCATGGAGCAAAAGGATGAGTAACAGCCGTGTATTAAGTCTCAAGTGTTTGGGGATATTGATAAAAGCCACAGTATCAATCACTTATTGCCTCTGTTTGTGTAACACAGGGCCATACAGTAAAACTTTACAACTTCGGAGATAAATGGCTCACTTTGCATTACGTAGTTGCCCATGCATGATTGATGAAGCCACTCAGGGAAACAGTCAAACAAATGTAATACTTTGTACCATGTCACATGGCTCTTGTAGACAGCTCTGGAGTGGGAGGAATCAGTATGTTAAAGTTTAATGGGAGCGCTCCATGACAGTGTAGGGATGGCTGGAAGCTGAAAGGTTTTATCTCCTGCAGTAAGTGGAAAATGTGGAGCACCAGGAAGAGCTGACCATTAAAGAACTAATAGAAACATGAGGGGATTGTCTCAGCTTCTCTAGCCAAATGAGATGTTTATAATGTTCATGTATTTATTGTTTTATATGCTGGAAATAAATTCTGAATACAGGATTCTTTAGTAAAAACAATATGATATCAGATTCTATGGTGTCAACGTATTGTGCTTTCCTACATACATGGGTAATTTTGCAAGCTTTTTCTGCTATTCCATTGGATTAAAAGATTGTTTTGTTCATAAGGAAAATCTAGTCATCCAATATGGCCATTGGTGGGCTGTCCTGGGGTATCTGGAAC
>CM044431.1:217551968-217564090 GCA_024363595.1 Xenopus borealis | reverse complement strand
ACTCAGAAGTAGAGATCCAAGTCCTGCTAACCCAAGTCGCAACTCCTTCTCTTACATTGAGTAGAAGAAACAATAGCCTGTCTGAAAGCAGTTCCATCAGGAAGTGCTGACTCCTTCTGAAAGCACATGACTAGGAAAATACGAGATGGCTGCCTACACGCCAAAATACATTTATTGAATCAAGGATGACATTTTAAATGGTAGAGTGAATTAGTGAAATATGCACAGTGTATATCAGTAATAAAAACTATACCATAAAAGTCATGACAGAATCCCTTCATGGAAAACTAACCAAGTTTCTATATCTTGGTTTCAGTACAGAGAAGACATTTGTCCTGGGACCTCAGAACCACAGGGGACATGGGGAAGAATGATTTCATATTTGCTACCAGTCTTAGGTATCTTATATGCATTAGGGATATCCAACCAGTGTTGGTTTAGAGGAGGTAGGAGTACAATGACAGTTTGGGAGGGTCACATCTATTATTTATTTTCATTTTCTCTCCCTCAGATTGGGGCCCTGAATTCTATCTTCTTTCTTTTCTATGTTGAGGTCTATCCTGTCCCAATCTAGTCCCTTCACTAACTGCAGGTTATTTCATTACCTTTCATCTTCTACCATAAATCACTCTTCTACATTTCCCTCATTATCGGTCCTGTCAAATGTTGTAGCTAAAGCCTTCACATGCCTTTGTTGCACAATATTGTCCAGCCGTCCTTCCTCTCTGTGTCTTTTTTCAGCCTAACTTACTATGTTACTATGTTACTATGTAAGTTGGAAAACGTCTTTCCATAAAGCGAATATAAAGACAATGGGGCTCATTTATAAACAGTGGGCAAACTTTGCACCTGGGCAGTAACCCATAGCAATCAGATGATTGCTTTCAGTGCTCAACCTGCAGCTGGTTGAAAAAAGCTAATCAATGTTTAGTTACTATGGGTTTTTGCCCACTGTTTATAAATGAGCCTCAATGTGTCCATCAAAATCATCACATTTTAACCAGGTAAATTCTACCTAAAAAGCTGAGCTAAAGGAAAGCAAAAAGCTCATCTAAATCTGTCGACTAGGATTCATCCTATTCTTGGCAATAGAATCATTCACTTCAACCCAATTTAACTATGTGACTATGTAACTATTAGGTGTAGGGGCAAGAGGCAAGGGGATATCCTGGAAGAAACACCCTTTCATGGCAGATCTTAATTCCTTGCAACTATGCTCCCTCCACGTTGTACTTTGCACCTCATTAATTAAAGCAGAAATAACCAGCTTTTCATCACAAGACTCAAGTGTAGGGGAGTGTGTATAAACACAAGTACTTTTGTGAATAGTATTTAAACACATGCAATCCCACTTTGCATTTTTGCACATTCCACTTGCCCCGGCATTAGTAAATGAACCCTTATATATCTTTATTCATTAAATAAACAAGTGTCTGCCTTCTCTCAGATGCCGGAAGCAATGTAATCGTACCTAAGTGCACCGGAATGCACAATAAACACATAGTCTACATTGGGAATGTACAAAGCATGCTTTAGATGCCTAAAATGTATGTCCAACAGAAAAGTATTTGTTTGTTTTTTCAGTTCTACATAACTTGATCAAGATCTAATACTGTATAAAGGAGCTGGTTACAAAGCCAGTGTATGTAGCCCTTAATGAATGTTTGAAGGAGAGGCTGCAAGATAAAATAACTTTGTTCATAGGAAACTGACTTTCTTCAGTTTTGTTTGGCAAATGGGTTCCTGCATTAGTAGAAAGAACTGTTATCTTGTCTGTTTCCTGGTTAACATGAAACTATCTTTTTTCCAACATTTACTCCCAACTTTTCCCAATAATATTGCCATGTCTGCACTTTTAATGCCATTTAGATAATATGAGACAATCGCCTCATGTAGCAGTGCCTCCCTGGTTGCCAGGGGTGGAAAAAATGCCGCTCCTGTCTCTTCCACTGAATCACGAGCAAGATCATCAATTGTCCTAGGTGTTAATATTAACTCCACCACAATTATATTGTGTGTATAAAAAAAAGGTTGATTTTCATCTGAAATTTGCATTGTGTTTGAAATTGACACCTTTACCTCTTGTAAACTGTATGGTAAACTCTAGTAAATACAGTAAAAAAATACAGTTCCCAAACGTTCTCCTTATGGGAAGTCTTACAGAGACAAATTGCAGGGGCAATCCTGCCCATTTTGCTGCCTGAGGCGGCCTTTGTTTCACCTTTTCAGCACTGGACAGGGGTCAGGGGGGTCCAAGTCCCAAGTGCAGAGGGGGGTTGAAAACCGGAAATTCATTGCTTAAAGTTACCAGGAGGGTTTCAATGGTGCTTAGTGTCATATCAAAAAATATATCTGGTACAAATGTAAATATAATGGACAATTAATTAGAGTTATTATGAAAACAGGTTACTCATATAAAGGGGAGTGTAACAACACCAACTAAGAGTATAAACTAATACAGAGCTTGTCAAGAGCCGCATATCTGTCTATCAGTGATCCTGGGCAACCAGAAGTTTCAGCACATAACACCAACAACTGAGCTGGTGGGAATGGACAGCTTTGAAGGTTTCATATTGTCAGCTCAGCGTGTACTCTCCATTTCTACTGCAATTATTGGTCTCCACTTTTCCTCTGGTCAATGCAAGAAGACATGGGTTGGAGAGAAGAGGTGGCCCTTGCGTATGGGGCAGAAGCAGAGTTGGGCTTTATAATAGAGCAACTTGCAAATCAGTCTGTAAATGGTTGGAAGCTTCCTTTGAACTCAATGGGCTTATGGGGTCCTGGCAGGCCACCCTGATAGTGCCACCCCTTGTGTTTCAGATATTTACACCACATTGGAGCAGTGAGATTGTTCATCGATTTTGAGCCAAAGATACATCTGGATTAGCTGAGGGATCAGTAGGGACAAGGTATTTTTTTCAATAATTTTTGGAAGAGATAAGATAATACCTTCTAATATTTATCCCTAGGCATGTCAAACATTTATCTGACATTCTTTTCTGATGCGATGTAACACTCTTGTTATACTGAATAATTATAGCTCAAAATCTCAAACTACAAAAAACATATCCTGTCTAAATATTTTGTTCTCCCTACTTAGGTAAGATCTGCTAAATTTATAATCATCTTCCTACAGTCAGAACATGATTGTTGTTGCTGATAAAGACTTTAATGCTTGCCATAAATATAACGACTCTAAATAACAATGTACTATGAAGCAATATATCTTCCCTCTGTTGTTTTAAAGTGAGTTAAGACTGGAAAATCCACGCAGAAAAAGCCATGGGACTGAGTCACGTTTCCCTTTCTTTAATCTTCAGGAAGACTGCAAACTATGTGTGGGCTCGTTATGATGAGTATGGAGTACACTTAAATATTTACAATTGATCGACATCTTTAAGCCAGTTCAATAATACCCAGCAACAATTCTAGATGCTATTTTTACATTTCAACACCATTTATTCATCATTTTAATTATTATATATTTTGTGTGAACCCATATGGCACATTAAACATATGAAGCCGATAACTATTTTTACCTGAAAGCTGAAAAAGCAACATAGCGAAGAAGGTTTGAAGAGTCTAAAATCGATTAAGGTCAGAACCTTCATTAAAAGGGAGATTCAACTTCAAGTTAACTTTTATTATGTTATAGAACATCCAATTCCTAGCAACATTTCAATCAAATTATTTATGTTTTATAGTTTTTGAAAATTATTTGCCTTCTTCTGACCCTTTACAGCTTTCAAATGGGGGTCACTGACCCCATCTAAAAAACAAATGCTTTGTAAGGCTACAAATGTATTGTTATTGCTTCTTTTTATTACTCATCTTTGTATTCAGGCCCTCTCCTATTCATATTCCAGTTTATTATTCAAATAAATGCATGGTTGCTAGGAACCAGATTTCTGAAATTGCAAAAACCCCAAATAAAAAATTAAAACTAAATACAAATTGTCATGAATATCACTCTATGCATCATACTAAAACTTAATTTAAAGTTAATTAAACTTTTATTATATATCTATAATTATTTTTGTTTATTTATATAGTGCCAATAAATTCTGCAGCTCTTACAGAGCTGTCACAGTCAGTTCCTGCCCCAGTGGAGCTTACAATCTAACATCACTATTGCATTCACACATAGTATGATCAGTTATGTCAGGAGCCAATTAACCTGTCTGCACTTTTTTAAATGTAGGAAGACACTGAGGTTCCTAGAGCAAACCAACTCAGATACAGAGATATCATACATAATGCTACTCATAACTTGTGAAGAAAACTTTATGGATTATTAATGGGTGCCAGTGGTTCTTAAAAATAAACAATTATTTCTTTATTGGCAGGATGGTACACACATTTATTGAGAATAAGAACAGATGATTTAGGCAGGAGACAAACAAGAAGAATCCAATAAACTGTCAAAAGGTCTGGGAAACCATCTGATGAGTCCAATAGTCAGGGCATGGTCAAAAGTCCATCAAGTTCAACCCCTACCAATTAAAACCAAGCATACATACACACACAAACCCCTCCACTCTTTCACACAAACCATATATGCCCATAGTTAAACTAACTGTAGAGTTTAGTATCAAAATAGCCTTTGATATTATGTCTGTCCAAAAAATCATCCAAGCCCCTCTTAAAAGCATCAACAGAATGAGCCATCACAACATCACCCGGCAGTGCATTCCACAACCTCACTGTCCTCACTGTGAAGAACCACCTACACTGTTCCTTTAAATGAAAGTCCTTTTCTTCTAGTCTGAAGGGGTGGCCTCTGGTGATCCTCTTTATGGGTAAAAAGGTCCCCTGATATTTGTCTATAATGTCCTCTAATGTATTTGTAAAGTGTAATCATGTCCCCTCGCAAGCGCCTTTTTTCCAGAGAAAACAACCCCAACCTGGACAGTCTCCCATCATAATTTAAGTCTTCCATCCCTCTGACCAGTTTAGTTGCACTTAGTCTCTGCACTCTCTCCAGCTCATTTACATCTCTCCTAAGGACTGGAGTCCAAAACTGCCTCCAGATGAGGTCTTACGAGGGATCTGTAAAGAGGTATAATTATGTTTCAAGTAGAGCTGCTCTAAAAGCCCCTGGTGGCTCACTGGAAAAATTCAAGAGCATTGAAACCCAGTGACCCAAGGTTCTAGACCAGATAGATCCTGACAACACTTAGATCTCTATTCTGGATTGGTACACCCTGGACTCCAATTCTTCTGCTGAAATATGCTGAACCCAGCTCTCACTCCTAAAAAAAGGAATATCCCTGCAAATGTCTTTCTTTACTAGGCCTACGTCCACTTAGCCACAACCTTCCTTCTTACTCAGGTAGAATCCAGCAAGAGAACAATAGAACAATGACCCCTCCCAGTCAGTTATGGAACTGCCAGGAGCAGTGGAATGGACTGGAATTCATTTTTCCCACCAGTAATTGATTACATCTGTAATACTCTACCAATGCTAGAATATCTATATATGAATTATGTATAGGTATCAGCAGCAAGACAATAGTAAATCATAGACAGAGTTTATCTTGTGGTTTACCTGTGATTAGTTCAAGGTTCAATTATTTCCAACTAGTGCTTAATCATCAAATTTCTGTTTGGTAATTGTATGGAATTTAGTTATTTATGCATGGAGCATGAGTGAGGTTTCTTGCTGAGCTCCTTAAGTTTGTAAAATAAAATCTTTTAATCTTTTTATTACAAAGTTCCTACAAGTTTGGACCAAATTTGTTGATGGTAACCTCCATCCGGATGCATTTAAATCAAGAGCACAAAAGGGACTGGTCAAAATATTAGCTAAAAAAATATTAACAGAAGTTACAGAAATTTTTTCCAACAATTAAAATTCAGTCAAAAATAATTTTAAGTAGCTCGATAAGGAACTCAAGAAGTACAAGAACAAGAAGTAGACTGGTCTTTCAATAGAGCAAAACTAGTGATTTGACCGATTTAAACAAAAGTAAGAAAATGAACTGCAATTGGCGCAACCATAAAACAATGTTATGAAAAATGATGCCAACCCTGTAATGATAAGCAAAGTTCTTCATGTGCTTGGCTTTTACAGAAAATTAGATTAGATTGTCTGCTTATCTCATGGACCTGACCTGCTACAAAAGCATTTACTTCTTTGTGACACAAGCTCATTCAAATACACATGGTGAGGGAGGAGCCTCAATATACTGTGAGCTTACAGGGATACTGTTATGGGAAAATAATTTGATACATATCAGTTAATAGTGCTGCTCTAGCAGAATTCTGCACTAAAATCCATTTCTCAAAAGAGCAAAAAGATTTTTAATTTTGAAATCTGACATGGGGCTAGACATATTGTCAGTTTCCCAACTGCCCCCGGTCATGTGACTAGTGCTATGATAAACTTCAGTCACTCTTTACTGCTGTACTGCAAGTTGGATTGATAGCACCCCATTACCATCCCCCAAGCAGCCTAGCAACAGAACAATGGGAAGGTAACCAGATAGCAGCACCCTAACACATGATAACAGCTGCCTCAATAGTAAAATCCAGGTCTGTAACATATTCATTTAAATTGAGTAGGAGAAACAAGAACCTGCTAGAAAGCAGTTCCATCCTAAAGTGCTGGCTCTTTCTGAAAGCACATGACCAGGCAGAATGAGATGAGATGACAGCCTACACACCAATACTACAACTAAAAAAATACACTTGTTAGTTCAGAAATACAATTTTATATTTGTATATGTGTGTGCCATACTCTGCCTGCCTTATGCTCCCTGTGTGTGCCATACTCAGCCTTCCCTATGCGCCCTGTGTGTTCCATACTCTGCCTGCCCTATGCTTCCTGTGTGTGTGTGCCATGCTCTGCCTGTGGGAAGTGAACCTGGTGGGGGTTGTAAGCATTTGGAAATACTTGTTAGGGGCCCCTCCTACTGTTTAATCAACAGGGGAGGAGGAGGCATATGGATTTGAAGGTCTGTCTTAATATGACAATAAACTTTTTTTACATATGAGTGATGTGTGAGCATCAACCATTTAGTTTGATTTTGTGCGCTGCACTGTTAATGTGGATATAGTCTTAACATTTTATGTAGTAACATGGGTGTGGTAAAGTGTGTGTGGTTTAAAAAAGAGGAATGGTCAACACTGGCTTCCATTATCTGCCCTCCACCATGTAGAGAAGAAAGATTCCGGCTCTTGGTGCCACAGAAGTTGGACAGCACTGCTATAGACAACACATTCGGCTAAATGGCATTAGCAGTTTTCAGAGGATTCTGTTTACCCCAGTTATATCAGATCTCCTATAAAATACTATTTATTTTACTGAATGCCATTCAGCAACCTTGGTTCAGTCTATGCTCTGTAACATTTCATTAATTTTAAACAAAATTTTTCTCAGCTGATCAACATCTGATATATTTTCAGGACCTTTTTTTTCTATAATAATGCAATCTTGTTATGAAACAAAAAAGTTCCTACATAAAACAAATGAATTTCAAAGGCTCCACTCTGGGAAAAAAAACATCCTAACCAAACAACAGAGCCCAGAACAGAACTGTACAAATGTATCCAAAATGAAACACTTTGTTAAGTTCCTTTATTGCCTTTGCCAAAAGCTTTATAAAAGCAGATGTAGCAATTATAAATTGTGAAATCATTGGGAATAAAGAAAATGCAGCTGCAACCTTGTGCAAGTAAAACAAATAGTAATTATCACTGTTTTTTGCTCGGTTTTAAATGTGGTACAGACCCAGTGCCTGCCAGATGCTCAGTCTCCTCTGTCAATGGTAGTTGCCTCTAGAATTAGTTTTTGGCTACTGTCTAAGGAAGTTGTTACATAATTCAGATATAAGGCTGGCAACACAAGCAGCTGCAGGGCATTTCATTGTCAGTCTACAGTCTTGGATTAAAAGAATTAAAAACTGAGAACTAGAAACTACTATTCAATTGTCAGTTGATTTAATTGACAAATCTTTTATCTTTTCAGCTCCTATAAAAGGGGCAAGACAATAAAGTGGCTAAATATTCTGTACACTGTCATATGTTTCCCCAGAATGGCTGAATTACGCAGACCGGCCATGGGCCAATAAATACACTTGTGTTTATACAGTAAGTTTACATAACCTGGCAGAATTTGTGATTTCTTAACCATTTTTCAGAGAATATGAATGATAACACAAAACCTTTTCTTTCAGTCATGGTTAGAAGTTGGCTGAAGCCATTTACTGTCAAACAACTGTCAAACAACCGTGTTTACTCTTTTTAAATCATAATCACTACACAAACTACACAAATGTCCCTGATCAAAAGTTTACACACCCTGGTGATTTGGCCTGATAACATGCAAACAACTAGACACAAAAGTGTTAGAATGGCTATTAAAGGTAACCATCTTCACCTGTGACCTGTTTGCTTGTAATTGGTGGGTGTGTATAAAAGGTCAATGACTTTCTGGACTCCTGACAGACCCTTGCATCTTTCATCCAGTGCTGCACTGATGTTTTTTGGATTCTAAGTCATGGGGAAAGCAAAAGAATTGTCAAAGGATCTGCAGGATAAAGGTAATAGAACTCTATAAAACAGGAAAGGGATATAAGAAAATATCAAAGGAATTGCCAATCAGCAGTAATCAAACTATAACAAAGAAGTGGAAAATTAGGGGTTCTGTTGAAACCAAACCAAAGAAAACTAAAATTTCAGCCAGAATTTTTTTTCCGGGATGTAAGGAAGAATAACGATACACGATAAGGAGGCACTTGAAGAAATATAGGCTGCATGGTCGAGTTGCCAGAAGAAAGGGTGATGAGACTAAAAGTTTACTTTTTGGCCACAACCATAAACGCTACATTTGGAGAGGAGTCAACAAGGCCTATGATGAAAGGTACACCATTCCTACTGTGAAACATGATGTTTTGGGGATGTGTGAGCTACAAAGGCACAGGAAATTTGGTCAGAATTGTTGGCAAAATGAATGCAGTAAGTTATCAAAAAATACTGGAGGAGAATTTTAACTCACCAGCCCGGAAGCTGCGCATGGGACGTACTTGGACATTCCAACATGACAATGATCCAAAACACAAGACCAAGTCAACTTGTCAATACATGGTATTAAGAACTGGGGTATGTAAACTTTTGATCAGGGTCATTTGGGTAGTTTGTGTAGTGATTATGATTTAAAAAGAGTAGACACAATTGTCTGACAAGAAATGGCTTAAGCCAACCACTAACCATGAGTTAAAGAAAAGTTTTTGTGTTATCATTCGTATTCTGTGAAAAATGGTTAAGAAATCATAAATTCTGCCTGGGTATGTAAACTTATTAACACAACTGTATAAGACAAACATTCTGCCCCTCCAGACTGAATGGGACAGTTATTGAATGGACAGGTTAGATAATCACATCTGGGGAGGAGCACATTTAGATGTTGATGGGATGCTCTCCCATTGGACCTGCTTAGGCCTGAATTATGATCCAATGATTAGTACAGAGAAATGATTGGCTCACACCAATTTGGCCCCATACTGTTTGTTTGGTGAGATTGCCCAATGAGTGGATCTTAACACCTCCAACCATGCCCATTTTTTCAGCAAGCCCAACTTTTTATGTTGCAGTCTGTCCCCTGAAAGAAAACCTAACTAGACTGCCATGATTTTTACTAATATCGTTAAAATGTTGTGGATCCCTAACTGTTTCACAAGCTGATCACATACCCAAGCCCCAGACTGAAATCTGCATATGGATTGTTTTACTTTATGTGGTGTGCAATGGCGAACATACATTACATGCTTCCTACATATAACAAACAGCACAGCATAAATAGATGCAGGGAGTTACACAACAGCATTACAATTTCTCAGACTGGTTAAAAATAAATAAGGTGTAGAAACTGTAAATCATTAACAATAATAATTGCAGGGAGTTATGACAGATATGGGCAAGTTGGGAATGGGACACGCAGGGAGGAAGATGGGAGGGGTTTTTGTCAGCTAATGCAGATTTCGACCTATCAGTAAAAGCTATGACCACTTCCTGTGGAAGAATGAAGGTTCTCTCTGCTGCTCTGATATAATGATAGTTTTAGTAGGTGAAAAGCTTTTTTCCTGCATCATTACATATTGCAAGGAAGGGGGGATATGATACTAGAAAATGAGTATTATACAAAATGTCTCCTTTAAAAAAAGAATCTCTCCTTCAGGTCTGTTAAATGGTGACAAATGTTTCCAGTTTCATGAGCTTGGTTAATAAAATACATTGTAGTTAAATTAATCAAACACTTGTTCTCAGTAACACGGTACAGGTATGCGATCCGCTATCTGGAAGAACTTCTTTGGAAAAGGGGAATGAAGCATACTATTACAGTTCAGGTCTTGCTTTTAAAGTTGCACAAGCTTTCTGGGACAATGCATTCGTCAGGTGAATTAGTTGGCTTGGAAGTGGCCTGGGATTGAATGAACCCTACAAAAACAATTTCCATTATCCAGAAAAATCTGAATTACAGAAAGGCCATCTCCCATAGACTCCATATTAATAAAATAATTCAAAGTGTTTCCTGTTTTTCTGAAAAATTCTTTGTCATTGATCCCAACTAAGATATCATTCATCCTTACTGGAGGCAAAACAATCTTATTGGGTTTAATTTATGTTTTAATGTAGTTTTAGTAGACTTAACGTATGGTGATCCAAATTACTGAAATATCCCTTATCTGGAAAACCCCAGGTCCAACACATTCTGGATAACAGGCCCCATACCTGTACAACCATGTAAGAATTACTGGCTTCTATAGACCATTACACGGAGAAAAATAATGACTAGTGATCTCCAAATTTATTCTCCAGGCACGAATTCGCTGCAAATTCCCGTGTTTCGCCACCAGCAAATAAATTCGCCTGTGCAAATTCTCCGGTATCAAAAAAAAATCAGACACCAATGTCCGTGTTTTGGCACATTTCCAGCAACAAATTTTTGCTGGCATATTTCCAGCAACAAATTTTTGCTGGCGTCTAGGGACACGCGTCGTTTCGCAAATTTTTCGGCAAAGCGAATCTGCCTAGCTTCGCCCATCACTACTGGCGTCCAAAAACCGATGTCAGTGTGAAAAATGAGACACCAGCCTTTTCGTGAAGTTTACGGGAAATTCACAGATTTTCCGGCGAAACGGGACAAATTCGCCCATCACTAATAATGACATTTCTGTACTTTTAACTTTTAACAATTGCTGCTAATTCTGAGGAACTCTCTTAATGATTTTGAAAATGCCATCCATAAATACATAAACATACCAAGCATTGTGTAACTGAGGTGTTCTACAGAATTCTCTGAATAATATACTGAATTATGCACTGAATAATAGGTTATTTTTCCCTTTAACAAGTTAAATAATGAGTCAATGTGAAGTGCAACTCGAACACTCAAGCTAACTGCCCTGTTGAGCTTCAAAGAAGAATTTGCTAAACCACAGGCAAATCCCTTTTCTGTTGAAATCTAAGTAAAATTCATCTCCCCCCCAGCAATTAGTTGGTGTTTTATAGACATTAAAATAAAATCAGTAGCATGATTCCAAGAGCTAAAGGTTGATTCCAGGTATAGGATCCATTATCCGCAAACTCACTATCTAAAAAGCTCCAAACTACAGAAAGGTCATCTCCCATAGACCCTATATTTTCTAAATTATCCACATTTTTAGACAATTTCCTTTTTCTCTGTAGTAATAAAACAGTCTGTGGTGTTTATACAAATGGCCTGTAGATGGCACTGTGCACATGAGTTATACTGTGCATACACATGACTGTCTATACTGCTTAAGAGTTTATGTTACTGTTGTATAATGGCTGAATGAAGCTGCTAATAAAGCCCTGTTATACTCTGCTGATCCTCGGCTATCAAAACACAACACAATCCCTTGTACTTGATCCCAACTAAGATATAATCAATCCTTATTGGAAGCAACACCAGCCTATTGGGTTTATTAATGTTTAAAGGATTTTTCAGTAGACTTATGGCATGAAGATCCAAATTATAGAAAGAATCGTTATCCAGAAAACCCCAGGTCCTGAGCATTTTGGATAACAGGTCCCATAGTAATATTTGGTAGATGAATGTTAGCCAGGCAGACATTTTCATAATTT
Source organism: Xenopus borealis (assembly GCA_024363595.1). NCBI lineage: Eukaryota > Metazoa > Chordata > Amphibia > Anura > Pipidae > Xenopus > Xenopus borealis. Next base: position 217,551,982 of record CM044431.1, on the reverse strand, counting down.
ACAGGGAGTGATAA
>CM044431.1:217354071-217375097 GCA_024363595.1 Xenopus borealis | reverse complement strand
ACTATATATATAAAATATAAGGATATTATAAGTCGTTAGACGTTCCATGGCCATCTAAAAGCACAAGGCTGAAGGCCGAGTGCTTTTATACAGGTCATGGAACTCCAAGGTTATTTCTAATATCCTCATATTTTACAACAAGGGGTAGTCTTGCTCTTGCTGTAGAGTGAAATCAAGTATCTCCATATGATTCAAATCTTTAATCTTAGAAATACAAATTATCCTATTTACTAGACTAGCCGTGTGTGTGTGTATTGGTTGTGGTTATATCTACAGAGTTCTACAGTTCTTTCCCATAATTATTGGTTAAAAATGTATTTAACATTCCAAAACAAATTCTTAATTCTCTTGCAATAATTGCAAAATGACTACAAATTTATGGTTTGCATTACCTTTGTCTTTCAGGTCCGTATTTTCATTAATCAGCTCTACCAGCCAGAGGTAGTGGAGAACATCTCAAAGAATCCAGATCTACAGGCCATCCGAATTGCATCAGTGAATCCGATTCTAGATCCCTGGATTTATATACTCCTCAGGAAGACTGTGCTAAGCAAACTGATAGAGAAAATCAAGTGCTTATTCTGTCGAATCGGTGCACGGAGGAGACCACACTCCGCAGGAAGTTTCAACTGCACAGAAGGAAGAAGGGCCTCCTCTGCTCCCTCCAGCCATTCCCCTTCATTTGTGTCCCGAGAGTTGAGAGAAGTCAGTACTTCTCAGACTTTACTCTATCCTCTAGAACTGAGTGATGGAAGCTTTAAAGGGAGCACTGTGTTGCCAGGGGCCACAATAGCCATTAACCTGCCTGGATCAACGGATAGGACGTTGCGGGGTTCTGATCAGTCCGTATCTTCTCAGGGTCCAGATTCAGAGCAAGTGTCACTCGTGAATGAAACACAAACCACACGAGTAACTCAAAATGGCTCTTTGTCAAAGGGAAACCCACTCCGTGTCACGTTTCCTAATGAAACATTAAATTTATCAGGAAAATGTATATAGAACGATAAGGTCCTCCTAGAGTTTGTAGGTACATCTGATAATGAACATTACACTCTTCTCCTTGATGTTGATCATGACAAAGGCTTCATTTAATCCAATCACGGAATAATACTTTTTACGTGACCAAGTCCTTTGAATGATCTAGAAACATTTCTACTTGCTTCAGTCCATGAAATTGTGCTTGGTTTTTTCTAACTTATGGATTTGCTATTTCTGACACTATTACCTATAACACTGGCACTTTTTTTAAAGAGATATTATTTACCTTTCTAAGGTGTTCATTTGCTTAAAGGCGGCAGAAGAGAAAGTCCTGGCTGGCCACTTTCCATTGACTATTTCTAGACAAAGCCAATGTGTCTGTTGTAATGATGTCAGTGTGTCTAAGCTTTAAAATGTGAATTTCAATGGATACTCTATATATGTCTGTATTCGGAATGTAAATGTATTTATTGTCTTCTCTGTGAGAAGGTTTTTTTTAAGATTACAAAGCTTAGCAAATGAATTTTACATGCATTATCCTCTTCATTCTTCTAGAATGTCTTGAGGAGAACACTTCAGTTCTAGATCAGGAATGCCCAGTTTCATTCCAAATTATGGGAAAATAAATTGTTTTTGAAAACATCTTTGCTTCAAAGCTTTCTCTCTCCTCCATGCATTCCATTTGAGACTAATTAACTTATTAATTGTATAAGCTGATGAGGACTTTACCTGCTCTAGAACATCTCTTGATCTTATTCTTAAGCTGGTTCTACAGAAATCAAGCCAGACCATTCTACAAATGCACTCATGAATGCCTTAATGAAAGTTATATTCCTTGTCTCATGATCATAATTTGATGCTGAACATATGTCCTATCTTGGCCTTGCTGAAGATGATCATAGTACGTGTTATTTACTATAAATATTTCAAAGAAACGTATAATATGCAGCCTATCCCCAAATTATCACGTACTCTTAACCAACTTGGGAAAACCATCTGTTTAGTGAGGACATTTTTCTAATTTAATAAACGTGGGGGGAATCAGTTCAAACAGACAATGGAATGACTCATCTTGCTGGGTTAGTCCAAACCAATTAAAAGAATAATAATAATAACAGAGTCTTTGGAATTGCATTGTTTTCAATATTGCTTAATATATTTGCTTCATATTGTAGCTTGTACTAAGAAACGTACGTAAGAAATGAAAATACTTCTGTACCATTTCTTGTGCGGTTTTCAACTGCACGTCTGTCATTGGGTAAAGAGTTACAGAGACGTTGCCTTGCTTTCGCTTGATGTGATTGACGGGAATCAAAAATAAGAACTGGCTACAGAAAATCAACATATGAATTCCTGGCAATTTGCTTAGTTTGTTTTAATTATCTCTAAATATTAATTGAACAGTGTCAGGCAATTCTCAGGCTTGAACAAGAGGAAACATTATTGGGATATACTTCCACATTTAGTAGGCACAAAAGTTGACTTCCCTTGGGATATACCCATAGCAGCTGGATCAGAATTTTCTATCCATTAATGCTATAGTAAGGATATCAAATGTCCTGGTTTTATATAAGATCAAAAATTGTAAACCAATATTCTAAAACTATATTTTAGGGTCAATTGTAAAATTGTTTGATGACTTGAGTATATATACTCTTTAACCAATGCCTGGTGAGATATTTAGCACATTCTTAGGGTTTCTCTTTTTTTTTCTTGTTTTACATTCAACCACCTCTGATTCCATAGAATAATTTTCTGTATCGGTGCTGAAGTCCAGACTGGATCCTGTCCCTGGAATTATTGATTACTAAAAAATAGTTCAACCACTAGAACAAGATCGTACACTGGAGTGTTTCTGTTTGTAGCCTTTGGGAGTTGCACTTAGAGAACAGTTTACTGCAGATACCAGGAAAAAAATAGTTCTGTGCCCCAAAAAATATACCAAATATGGTGGTGCATTATTTCAAGGAGAGCCATAAACTCTTCATAAGAAACAACTGGCACATGAATGTCATTCAGCACAGGGATAGTCTTCTGTAGTTGGAAGCATCATAATGTGGATACACAGCGTTACAGGGATGTGCCACAAAACAGTGTGTATCCACTTTTTGACACAATGAACCATAAGGATATTTCCCCATGTTGAATTGCATGCACGTGCAAGTTTCATGAAAAAAAGAACCTTGGTGCCACCACTTTTGTGTTTTGATGCAACAGAAGTACATAGCCATCTTCAGCCAAGCGTTCTTTGTTTTCTTTCTAACACGTTTTTGAATCCTGAACAGATATTTAAAGGCGTCTTTTTAAAGGAAAAATATGAAACCACCAAATGAGCATGTTCGGTTGCTTTTCGTGTCCACGTGAATTGCTTTTATCTGTGATTACATTCTGAGCCTGTTGAAGGTGATATTGTTGTGTTGACCAAAATATTTTTGGAGGATGTCCTAATAAAAGTGTGTCGCTAAAATATAACTGGTTCATGTTATTGTTTGTTATTAGTATTTTATGTCTGCAAGCAAATATTCCACCATCATGGCTGCCTCTTCTGCACTGCTGTTGCTGATTACCCAACACAATCTGTACCCTATAAACCCCTACTTGCCCACCTGGTGATGTCCCTGGGATGGTGGTAGAGAACTGAGGCCTACTGGGTTTTGTCTCTGGCAGTCCAACCCTGGTTGTCAGAAGGAAGGTTATTCAATTGAGGGTAGAAAGTCAATTGTGTATGACACCGGGTGGTTTATTTTTAGAGGGGCTTTATACGGGAACATGGTTATGTTTTTGAATGTGGACAGCCCCTTTTACACACTGCAAAAGTAAGTAGTAATGCAATAGATTTCCTCTTTTGAGACAAACGAAAAAAGTTCTCTTAAGGGTCAAATTTCAAATCACAACAGACAGAAGTGTGAACCCCGTACTTAATCTCTTCCTGGACGGGTGAGAAAACAGTCCATGTGCCATTGGCCATTGCCCTAAGGTCTTTTAGATAAAGGTCTAGTAGATACATATACCTCTATGCAGAGTCTGAGAGAACAACTGGAGGTCAAGAAATGTGCTTTGCAGGATTTTGCCATTAACAAAAGCTGGATAGGGATCTGAATTATTCATAAGGTTCCCTACACTCCAGCCTAGAGCCACATTACTTCTGGTCAAGGTCCTTTCTCTTAAAACATATGGTTAAACTTCCACTGCCCTACAGCAATCACATGATTATTATGTTATCAAATGAAGACTTCTTTTAATATTCTATAACAATTTTCCACACTCTTCTGAGATTATAACCTGCTAGGTGAAGGGGCCAAATGCCCTGAGGTCTAAATTCTTCATTCAATTCTTATTATTGTTGAAGAGCACTTTATACAAGGTTTGTGCAACACTTTCAGCAAGACTTGTGTATATTCCCATGTACCTCTGGGAGTCTTTCCTAGACACTGGCTTTTATGCTGAAAGACAAATCACTTTTAAACTCTTGACTTTCATTACTAACGTCATTATCTCCTCTACCTATGTAAACAGCAGTGTCAGCATTAGACATTTATATAAATATTCAGGAAATAGAAAAAGTCACCTGCTTTCCCCATTCATCATGGAAAGGAAACATTAAAAACACTTTCCAAGAAGATTAATGGACATATTTATGAAACATATATCTGTAAGGATGGTGCATGTTGTGTAAAGCTGAGATACCCTTTGTTACACTAGAATTTACACAATCATGTGATACCTCAGTGCAGACATGAAGTCCCTTAAAACGTCCATTGTGCCAGTAAACTTTACATACAAATTGGCATTATCAGTAAAATTTCAGAATATATATCAGTTTCTTACAAAATTACTAAATACAATATTTTAATACACACTTTGTATGCACTTCGTTGACTTTATACAATGGTGAACATTACTGAATGTTACATTTCTCAAACCGGTTTCTTTACTACCAACACATTTTATGTTTTCTCAAAATCAGGTAACATGAAATGTGTTTTTCACCAAATGAAAAAGGCAGCAAAAGGGCTTAATTTATGTCTACAGACTTTTGATCCGGCATTCAATCAGAGAGTGGCAACTCAGGGACAAAAGTGATATGTAAGTGAGCTATAAGGGGTGGGCTCTTACATCTGTGATGCCACCGGAAATCAGAAGGCCCCCATACCTAAATAAAGATCATTGGTGAACAGGGCAGGGTCCCCTACAAGTAAAAGAAAACATTGTTGGCCAAGGGAAAAAATAAACATTGGTGTTCGGTAAAGCTTAGCTCTAAAGTTTGGTGGGTGGTCTTCTTTGTCCTCCTCCAGTGAATTCTTCTCTGAGGGCTTCATTCTTCTCTGACAACTTCTTCATTCTCCTCTGAGCTTCTTCATTCTTCTCCAGAGCGTCTTCATCCTACTCTGTCTTTCTCTGTTATCTTCTTCCTTCTTCTTCAACGGTGGCAGCTGATTCTTCTTTTCCGGCCCCCCTTGTAAATTTAAGCCCACCGAGCCTGGGACAACTGTACCCCCCCCGTGCCCCTTGGATGGCTGCCCTGGTCACCCTGGGTATTAAAGGACCTCTAGTACCTTTTGTGAATAGCATCAATGCAAACTCAGTTTGGAATTAATTAATAAATAAGCCCTTTTTCCATCATCTTAAAGATGACCATAGCTTTAGATGAGATTGAAAGGGTCTGTGTGGTTAATTTAAGTCCCACCCAGTGTGCAATACCTTTGATGCTCAGGGCAATGCTCCTTCTCAGCCAAAAGGCTGGACCACATGGGGGGGATCCGTGTGGACAAAGGGTGATGCACTTAACGTAGATCTTCAGTACCAACATTTTCTGCCATATTAAAGTTTCATATTTATATAATTCTACCGTGATTGTATTGGCTCTTCCTGAGCTGAGCTCTTTTCTACCCTAATCACTAAATCCAACAAAGTCCTCTCAAAGCACCAGTGAAGTAAAATTCAATGAGCCTCTTTGAAAAAGGAGAATTAATTTAGGGCTGATCCTAGCCATAAATCAAGGTGGCTCTTCTGCTTTGTATCAGAGAAAATCATCAAGTAGCAGAAAATATACCCCCACACAAGCACAGGTTCAACAAACTCTACTTGACACAATACAGTCCATGTGTACCCACAGACATAAACCACTTTAATGAGTAGACCAGAATCTCTAAGTGAAACATTTAGAGCATGTATTTCCAATATTTATCAAACTATTCCCAAATGTTGTTGGAAATGGAACAGTTGCTGGGAAATCCAATAGAGGAGATAACAAATGTTCCCATAATTTCTTAAGCAATATGTTACAAACACTAAGATTCAGCTAAAAGGGCTGTGGTTTTTGTCATTAAACATCACCAGAGGGTGTTTACACAGAGTCTCTTACACAAGTGTCAAGAGGTGCAACTAGAAGTGTAACCAACTATAAACCTCATAGTGGTAGTCGGAGGCAGAGCAAATATCAGCCTTATTTTTTATCTGTGGATTCCGAAAAGAAAATTTACGTGGGCGTTGTTTTACAAGTTAATTCTCTGCATCAGAGTCAAACAGATATTCATTACTTGTTCACACGGCTGTTCTACATTTTGTGCCCATCTCATAGCGGCCACAGATAAAGGGCATTAAGTTTATGCCATGTATGCACGTGCCATTTGGTGCTTCACACTTACATAGTAAGTTAGGTTGAAAAAAGACACGTCCATCAAGTTTAACCTTTTAACTTTTTTTAGCCTGTCTAATTGCTAGTTTATTGAGAGGAAGGCAAAGAACACCATCTGAAGCCTCTCAAATTTGCCTCAGAGGGGGAAAGAATTTCTTCCTGGCTCCAAAATTGGAGAATTCCCTGGATCAACTTGTATAATGAGCTATCTTCCATAACCCTGTATTCTCTCACTTGCTAAACACCATCCAACCCCTTCTTAAAGCTATCTAATGTATCAGCCTGTACCACTGATTCAGGAAGACAATTCCACATCTTCACAGCTCTCACTGTACAAAAACCCCTTTAGAATATTTAAGCAGAACCTCTTTCCTTGACTTCATAAATCATTATTTGAATGTAATACTATAGGAAAACAGTTTTTATATGTTTTTAATTTGTTAGTAGAGAACAAGTGTGATGTTACTGTATATTCACGGTCCCAGCTAAAAATGAGGTAGTTCCAGAGTTCCCTGTATCAATGATTATAATACTTGCAAACGTTCAAGAGGGCTGTGATTATCTCGTGGTGCTCTATCTTGAAACCTTGCTGCATCAATCGGTTCCAGTATTCAATGCAAAATGAAAAATAAGATGACACACTTCTGCAATTGTGCTAAGTCTTTGGTGATTTATTGAGATCACCACACATCGTTTCGGAGGTACAACCTCCTTTATCAAATTGCAGAAGTGTGTGACATCTTTTTTTTTTATTTTGCCCTGTGTCAATGGGTGCAGCACTGTTGCGTCTAAAGAATAAGACACATGTCAATATGCATCCCTCAAACGCTGAACACTGGAAATGACGCTAAAAAGACTTATAAAATACTTTGCACACTCGTCCATTTGCCGACAAAGTGCAAGCAGAATTTTTGCAACTTATCTTTGTGATGGCAACAATATGGGCATTTTGGGTAAAAAAAAAAAAAGCACAGCATTGTAGGAAAAAGGATTTGTAAGTGCACTGTGCGCACTGAGCTTGGGATGTAAATGAGCCCTTGTCTGTGAGTGAATGGTGTCCTTTCTATCCCAACCAGTATCCACTGAACATAACCGCATATCTAACAGAAATCTGTGTAAGTGCAGGACAGCTAGGTTGAGCGCAAACATCTGTCTCTGTGTTTTTACTTAAAACTTTATGTTATATTTTAGTATGTTTAACATTTGCTCCATGCTGACTGATGATACATATTCCACACTTTGTATTGGTGCTGATAAGCCTCACATAGGAGGAAGACCAGAACAGGCCTTGCGGCAGCACAAATACCAACGGCGACTGCAACCCCTGAGCGTATTTGTGTTATACAGTTATGCTCATAAGTTTACATACCCTGGCAGAATGTACGATTTCTTAACCATTTTTCAGAGAATATGAATGATAACACAAAAACTTTTCTTTCACTCATGGTTAGTGGTTGGCTGAAGCCATTTATTGTCAAACAACTGTGTTTACTCTTTTTAAATCATAATCACTACACAAACTACTCAAATGACCCTGATCAAAAGTTTACATACCCCAGTCCTTAATACCGTGTATTGTCCCCTTTAACATCAATGACAGCTTGAAGTCTTTTGTGGTCGTTGTGGATGAGGCTCTTTAGCTTCTCAGGCAAAGGTAAAGCTGCCCATTCTTCCTGGCAAAAAGCCTCCAGTTCCCTGGGTAAATTCTTGGTCTGTCTTGCATAAACTGCACGTTTGAGGTCTCCCCAGAGTGGCTCAATGATATTGAGGTCAGGAGACAGATGGCCACTCCAGAACCTTCACTTTATTTTGCTGTAGCCAATGACAGGTGGACTTGGCCTTGTGTTTTGGATCATTGTCATGTTGGAATGTCCAAGTACGTCCCATGTGCAGCTTCTGGGCTGATGAGTGAAAATTTTCCTCCAGTATTTTTTGAATTTCACTTGAAGTTATTTGTGGGTTTTCATTGCATCCCAAACTATTTTTCTGGCAGATGTGGCTGAAATTGTAGTTGATCTACCTAACTGTGGATTGACTGCACCAGAACGCCTAACCCTTTGTGTAGTTGTTTGACAATAAATGGCTTCAGCCAAACACTAACAATGAGTGAAAGAAAAGGTTTTGTGTTATCATTCATATTGTCTGAAAAATGGTCCAGAAATCATAAATCACAAATTCTGCCTGGGTATGTAAACTTATGAGCATAACTGTACACTAGTGACTTATCAGCAAAATACTTATTAAATCATATGGTCTATAACCCTGATTGTTTTCCACTATTAGCTCTTCTGTCTAAAGTTTTTAATTTATTGGTGGGACATTAAATCCTGACCTCAGCCCAACTGAACCCTTGTGGGTTGAATTGGAACACTGAGTGTGAGCCAGGCCTGATCCCCAACATCAGTGCCCAATATCACTACTGTTCTCATGGTAGAAATCTCACCAGCAATGTTCCAATGTGCAGCTGAAACCTTCCCAGAAGAGTAGAGGCTGATATGGCAGTAAAGAGACCAACATTATATTAATGTCCTTAGTTTATGAATGAGACGTTAAAAGGGGGGGGTATCCAGATACCTTTGGGAATAAATTGTGAATTTTCAACTGAACACTTCTGGGATGAATTGGAACAGTGAGTGTGAGCCAGGTCTGATCCCCAACATCAATGCCCAACCTCACTACTGTTCTCCTGATGGAACCAAAGCAAATTCCACCAGCAATGTTCCAATGTGCAGTGGAAACCTTCCCAGAAGAGTAGAGTCTGATATGGCAGCAATGGGACGAATGTTAATTAATGCACTTAGTTTAGGAAGGAAATGTCAGACAGGCGTCTGTATACTTTTGAGAAAAGATTGTACATTTTCAATGACTGCCATGTAGGGAGAAACTAAGAGACAAGTTTATCTATTTCCAGAAGAAGCAATTCCATTACTAACTGAGCCTCACCAGAATGTCAGATGCACAAATGATCTGGATAAACCAGTCCTAAGTTCTAGATTACAAGCTGCTTGTGTTTCCATCTCTTGCTTTTGTATTCATATATAACATTGCTTGTATTGCCCTCATGTTACAGTTCTATGGGAAATGCTGGGCTTATTCCTGCACAGAGTTAGACTAGGGTGCACTGCTGATGTGGATGTCCTGGGTATGTAGCCTTGGACTCTGTCTAATTGATATGCTTGGTGCTGCAGTGATAATGGATCTCCCTCATAGCTCAAGAGCTTGTCTAGACTGGAAAGAATCATAAGTGGAAAGTTAAAATAAATGGTCTACATGTTGTAAAGTAGTTTGGGTTAAAAAAAAGAAAATGCATATTTGACATAGTTTCGACACATGGCTTGGCAATATTAAATAAGAGCACAGTGGATAGAGAATAAATCTAATGAAATAGAGTACATGTATGGGGTCCGTTATCTGGAAACCTGTTATGCTGAAAGCTCCAAATTATGGAAAGGGCATCTCCCATAGATTACATTTTATCCAAATAATCCAAATTTTAAAAAATGATTTCTTTTTATTCTGTAATAATAAAACAGTACCTGGTACTTGATTTAATGTTTACATGATTTTATAGTGGACACAAGGTATGGAGATCGAAATTATGTAAATATCCGTTATCCAGAAAACCCCAGGTCCCGAGCATTTTGGATAACAGGTCCTATACCTGTACTATAGATGCTGAGGTGTATATTTGAAGTTGTGGGTATTAGAGCTAACTGTCTTTCATAACAAATGACTCTGACACAATGCCGCACTTACATATTGACTGATTGATGGGAGGGCGATTGTAAAGAGTAACTTGATTATGTCAGAAACATAATCAGAATTACCATAATACTTCTCCTTTAGATTCAAGAGGGATTTAGATGGAGCCTGGGTGGTTAGCTCAGCTTAATCCTACGGGATACGTTCTTCCCTTAGAGCAACACATTTTTTAGATCATGAAATGGTATGCCTTGAAATTTAGTTACAGTAGTGTCACTCCTCACTTCTGTAATAATGAGAATGAATCACCTATAAATTTCACAACATTCTTTGTTCCTTCCATGTTCTATGTCTGTCTCGCTCTAGTAATGGATACCAAATGCTGCTCAAGTTTCACGTTTGGTTTTAGCAATAGGGTCCAAGTACTTTCCATTACCTCTGTAGCTTTACATTCATAGGCAGTAGCTGTTATATTTGTAAGGGAACCAGAAAGCTCCAAATCAAAGAAAGGCCATCTCCCATAGACTCTATTTTATCCAAATAATCAAAAAACATTTTTTTCTCTGTAATAACAAAACAGTAGCTTTTACTTGATCCCAACTAAGATATAATTTATCCTTATTGGAAGCAAAACCAGCCTATTGGGTTTATTTAATGTTTACATGATTTTTTAGTAGACGTTTGGTATGAAGATCCAAATTATGGAAAGATCCCTTATCCAAAAAACCCCAGGTCCCAAGCATTTTTGATAATGGGTCCCATACTCATACACCTTTATGTCTCTTTAGCTGCACAATGACTCAGGTGCTGTAGCCCTATGCTTTCTACCCTACAGAAATCCTGTGGTACATTCCTTTCACTCTAAATGGGTTACCCTGTCTCAGAAGTACTGGAGATATCTGGCCATAATCATGAGCCAAAATCACGAGGCTACTGCACAGTACGGCAGGTGGGTTACTGGTGCTGTCTGCCTTTCTTTATCCAAAATGGCACTGAGTCTATGAAGCAGTCCCTTTACCTGCGGCTCACTGGAATTTAATTTTGGGCATATGTTTCCCAAAAACTAAATTATCCACGGCTGGGCCGTAACTACTAGGAAGCAGACCCTGCAGCTGCAGGGGGTCAAATATGCAGGGGGGCCAGTAAGGTCATAATTAATGAGCACATTCAATAAATATTGGCAGAATAATTCAACTTACCAATGTGAATTTGTTGTGGGGCTCAGTAACATCTAGTTACGCCACTGTTCCAAGGCACTTGGTTATAGGATCTTCTGCAGTAAGGATGTACTTTGTGGGAAAAGAACTACTGTATCTTTAAAGGGCAGGGAAAGTGTAAAATAGAATAAGGCTAGAAATGCTGTATTTTGTATACTAAACATAAACATGAACTTACTGCACCACAAGCCTAATCAAACAAATGATTTATGCTTTCAAAGTTGGCCACAGGGGGCTGTCATCTTGTAACTTTGTTATACATCTTTGCAAGACTAGACTACATACATATGCTCAGTGTGATCTGGGCTTCTTAGGGATCGTCATAAATGATCAATAACAAAGCTGCTTGAGTTCTGCATGGCTGGTAAGTAAGGCTGGGGCTCCCTCTGCTGTTCATAAATATGATTGTTTCCCTGCCAGAAGTTAGGGACTGTCTGACAATTCCTATCCACTGAATGAAGGGAGAATTTCACTGCATACAGTCAGGTTTCTTATAAAAATGGTACACATTTTTTAGTTAAAGTATATGGGTAGTGATGGGTCGAATTTATTCACCAGGGGTGAATTCCCGCGATTCGCCAGCATATATCTAGGCATATATCTAGGCATCACCTACCTTAAAAGTTTTGGGGATGTGCTTAATTCCTTTTTACATATAAAATAAACCCAGTTTAAACAAGTGTTAACTGTCAAATCATATTCCTGTAAATACTAAGTAAATCATAGAAACCCAAATAATTAATGTGTCTACATATTTGTATCTATTAATAGTACAGTATGGGAACTGCCACACTGCTCCTACTGCTTTTAGAAACTGGGAACCGATCCACTTGGTGCCCTAGAGACCAAATTATCCCAACAGCCAAAGAGCAAGGAATTACCCCAAACTGATTTTCAGTTGCTTTTCTAAATCAATTTCTGTTTAATTTTGTTTAAAGGGACCTCAACCCTTAATATAAAGTCATGCAACTTCTAAATCATAAAAACAATCTTGGCTTTATCAAGTGAAAAAACATCCGTCTTCTTTTAGAGTGCAAGCTCTTATGGGCAGGGCCCTCTTTACCTCTTGTAGCAGTTATAGTTTGCTTTGTGTGTACGTGACCAGTGCTGTGGAATATGTTGGTGCTGTATAAATACGTGATAATAACAATTCTAATAACACGTTACTGTTTATATTGGGAGAACACAAGCACTAACGTAAATAATCTTGAGGAGCTTTATATCGGGGAGTTATTTGCATTCAACAATGTCTGCAAGAAAAATATTGTTATTTACATACAGTATCCAGTTTCTATAGAAATACATTGGCACTCGCTATGATTTACCAGATGAGACACAAAACTATATAAATATATACAGACTATTTAAACCAAGTACAGAACTCTAAGACAAAAAAACAGGGAATAGGTATTGCCCTAAAGATTCTATGAACTAATGGCAAGTTTAGAATATGGAGTCTCGGGGTCAAGGAGGACATTGGGAAAGACGTAAGTGGTTAAGTGGCTGGTAATATACGTTTTGTTTCCAAGATTTCGTTTTTAAGTGCATGTTATGTTAGGAGAGTAATTTGCCATGGGAAGATGCTTGGTGAAGATTTTTGGCTACATATCGGTTCTGCGGTATGGGGGTGTGTCCAGTGTAAGACACATCTCATAAACAATGTTTTCCCCTTTCTGTGTCGATTCCTAGAGACATTTCTTAAGATTATGAAGATTTTCATTCGTCCAGGTCATAGTTTATCTATGTAAAGTAGTTAAAAAACAACTGGATTTGCTGAAAAATTATAATGAAGACGTTTCCCTCCTCATCTGAGCAGCTTCTTCATTTCAACTGACTGGTGTGTAGAGTTCTCGGCATATAGACTCTTCCACTAATACAATCACGGCACAGAGAGGTGACATCTGAAATTCACAGAGGTGTTGATTCTGTGTAGTTACTGTGATATGATTACCAATGTGTCATGCAACTCCTAGATTAGGCGGAAAAACAATTGGTCTGTATTAGTGATGGGCTCGCTGGCGAATAAATTCGCGAAACGCCAGCAAAAATTTGCCAAAAAAAATTCGCCAAAAAAAAGTGACGTGCGGCGAAAACGACACGACGCGACGGAAACGACGTGACGCGCCGCGATTGACGCAAATTCGCAAATTTTGCTGGAAATTCGAAAAATTTTCGGCGAAGCGAATTTCGGGAGATTCGCCCATCACTAGTCTGTATGCCTATTTTAATCTTTGATTAATAAACAATGGTTTTTTTTTTGGAATATATCTAAGAAGCTAATGTAACAGGTGTTACTTTTGAGAGTTGCATGAATGGATTTGTGAACTGCTGGGGTATAAATGTTAGAACAGCATTGTATGTAGCAGACAGTAGGTGTCGAATGCCCCCGCCTCTGTTCAGGGATGGTTTCTCCACCTTGACATGAATTGCCTCTTTCAAGCCTCTTTCAAACCATCGGTCTTCTTTATGCAAGATTTGGACATTGCTATCTTCAAAGGAGTCTTGTTATTGTTTATTTCTTTTGATGTTCCTGTTGGGCTTGGTTGCTGCTGTTTTGACAAAGGCCCAGTTTGGGTAGCCACACACTTTCAAAGCTCCTCTTAGATGATTATGCTCCTTGTCTTTGGACTCTGTATCAGTTGCCATATCAGTTTGTGTTGCAGCAGATGGTGGGAATCGAACAACAAATACTGATCTGTATGAGTGGGTTTCCTGTATATCTCCATTTTCAGGTTACCGCCCTCTTGGATGCATATCAAACAGTCCAAAAAGGCAGGTTTGTTCCTGTGGACATCATCCCTTGTGATCTTGATATTATTGTCCACTGAGTTAATGTGTTCTGAAAAGGACACCACTTCATTGGATCTGATTTTAACCCAAGTGTCACATATATAAACCAGTGACTCGGGACAATTTGCCAAAATGGAAACAGTAACACAATGAGGGGTGGGGGTACAAGTCTTAAAGGGATGCAAAGGTGTGCCCCTTAGTGCTCATCTAACAAGCAATTGTGCCCCAGGAAAAGCTGCTTTTCAATCCAACGTGAGGACTGGACCTCATAATAAGGGGCTCATGGTGGGAAGGACATGGTCCTGTTGTGGCTTGTGTTTCCTGCTGCCGATGACTGACACACAGGTTATGGGGCGGGAGGGGGAAGCAGTCAGGTTTATAGCCTTTAGGGCACACACAGGTCTCTGTGCTACTAAAATATGTTTTTTTTGTAAATTAAAACATTTGGATCTTCCCCCCTCAATTGATAACATTCTTTCTTCTACAATCAACAATATGTTGGGTAAAAAAAAGTATCAGTAAAGGTGAAGTTCCAGACCTTTCCACCTCATGCTGCTGCGCCCGACAAATGAATTCTGGAACAATTCTTTAGTGACACTGGGCACTGTATGTTTAACTACACACCTGATAATCCTAATTCTAACTGTTTTGTTTAATAATTCATGTCTGTTCATTTTGTCTCTTTATAACTAATACATTGCCTTGGATGGAAACTTTCCAGTAGACTGTTTATACATTCTCTCTCTCTCTCTCTCTGCCCTTCAACAATAGAATTTTATTTCCATGCACCTTGTATACTCTGATAGCAATCCAGCAACACATGGAAAGAAAACCAGTAGAGCTTTAGTGCTGGTGATTGTCTGTGGTCAACACACAGGAATAACGCTAGAACCATGCAGGTTCTCTCCATCTTATTGGCTTATGGGACTTTCAGATTTATGTAGGACTCCTTGAAGTAGAAGAAGCAATCTTAGGGAGTCCTACATATTTTAGAATGTTGGCACCAGCGATTTCTATAGACTGGTGGTACGTTGAGAAAGACTCTCAAAAATAAACAGCAATAGATAATCTGATTAGCAGTGCCCTAACCCGTAAATTTACATATAGCAAACTCTGAACAACTGAAGAAGAAACAGAGAACATTCACCCTGACTCTCAGGTCCCTTTGAAGGTGGAGCTCGGAACTGCCCATTCAATCTTAGCTGTCAACTTGTAAGTACTCTTAGGGGCGTATGTTAAAATGTGTGTAAAAATTGTATAAAACCCGGTGTAAAATACATGGCACATTTATAAAACTCCATTGGTCCTTACATGACACATACATGAGTTATTTCCTGAACCTTGATTTTTTTC
Organism: Xenopus borealis; assembly: GCA_024363595.1. Classification (NCBI taxonomy): domain Eukaryota; kingdom Metazoa; phylum Chordata; class Amphibia; order Anura; family Pipidae; genus Xenopus; species Xenopus borealis. The sequence continues at coordinate 217,359,419 of CM044431.1, read as the reverse complement.
TGGTCAAGGTTTTTTGGGCAAAAAAATTTCTTTTTCCAGATTTATTATACCAGAAGCTGCTAGTAGTCTGAATCCGTAAATCTGCCATCTCAAATCTGTCGAGGTCATGAGGAAGTCAGTGGCAATTTGAAATAGCATTATCTGCTCTGGGTTTCATTCAATAATCCCAAAAATGTGTGGTTTTTGGGAGATGACCCAAAAAAAATCGAGAGATTTAGTTTAATAAAAAGTTGAGATACATTTGCGTTTTTGCAAATGACCCCCTAAATGTCATACATTTGCTTTGTGTAATGATAACATAGAGGTAATCTGTGTATTTATAAAGGTTTTTGTTTGTTTTTATACCAGACATATCTGGTTCACCTTTAAAGGGGAAGGAAAGGCAACCCATTAATGCCTTTCTATCCTATGACTGGAGTACTGATAACTTACTGTGGGTTTCGAAAGTGGTCTGCCTGCTGTTATGTGGAACCATGAGCGATCTCCGTTAGACTGGCGTGTGTGACTCAGGTGAGAATCAGCGCAATGTCACGCATTCGTGGGGTCAAGGTTTTTTTTCATGCATGTGCAACAAGGGGAAAGAAGCAGAGGGAAGCTTTGCAAGCATGGTGCCTGCCTTATTACAAATGCGAGCAGAACAACAAATCGGATTTTAAATGATAGGATTGGCCTGGGTGAGTTAAAACTTTAGCGATTTAGGAGATCTTGAGGAGTGTCATGTTTTTTGCCTTTGCTTCTCCTTTAAATTGTTTGTATGTATGTATGTATGTATAACTTTATCTGTAAAGCACTGTTTAAGGAGCCATATCGCTGTACGGTTCATAAAAGTACAATACAGGTATATATAAAAGTATACACGGGGGAGACATATCACATATTAAATAAATACAGAATCATAGGACAAAGAACTTAAATGCTAAGTGGTAAGAGACAGAGTGTTAAGGAGGTCCCTGCCCCGTAGAGCTTACAGTCTAAGTGGATGGGTGGCTAACATATAGGTACAAACTGGAGATGATAAAGTGCACATGGTAAGGCATAGGCAGTAGGCACAGGACTAGGCTAATACTCCAGTGCTCTAAAAGGTAGGCTCTTAGTTTTTCCTTGAAGAGTTTAAGAGATGATTCCTTAGGGAGGAATTCAGGGATGGAATTCCACAGGTTAGGAGCAGCAAGATAGAAAGGTTTGAGATAAGAGGTGGCAGTGGATGTAGATGGTGTAAAGAGAAGGTGGCTCTGAGAAGAGCCGAGAAGATGGGAGCCAGGAAGGCAAGTTAGGAGGAGATTGCAGTAGTCTAAACGGGATAGGATGAGGGCATAGATTAGTGTTTTGGCTGTTGTTTCTAAAAGAAAAGGGCATATCTTGGCTATATTGTGGAGGAAGAAATGGCAGTATTATTAAATGATTAGAAAAGGAGAGGGACTTGGCAAAGATGAAACTAAGCAGCAGCGTTCTAGGTTAACCGGGTTAATGGTCATGCCATCAATAGTAATTGTGATAGGAATAGAAGGGCTTGGTTTGGGTAGAAAAACCATGAGCTCAGTCTTGGCCAAGTTGAGCTTGAGGTGGCGTTAGTTCATCCAGGAAGAGATAGCTACTAAGCAGTCTGCTTGAACGTCAGTTAGTCAGGGGGTGTTCAAATATATCTGAATGTCGTCGGCATACAGGTGATATTTAAGGCCAAATGAAGATATAAGGTCTCCTAAAGAGAGAGTGTACAAGGAGAACAACAGAGGTCCAAGTACAGAAACTGGAGGCACCCCCACCTTAAGTTGAACAGGAGGAGAGGATTTGTTTGCAAAAGTAACAAAGAAGGGGCGGTCAGAAAGGTATGAAGAGAACTAAAATGCAGCTTGATCACAAATACCAATTGAAGTGAACTTTTACTATGTTATAGAATGGCACATTCTAATCAATTCGATCCTTGTTATTTATTTTTTATAGGATTTTAGAGTTTTAGATAAATGCCTTTCTCTTCTGAATATTTCCAGCTTTCAAATGTGGTTCACTGACCCCGATTTAAGAACAAATGCTCCATAAGGCTACACATTTGTTGTTATTGCTACTTTTTATGACTCCATTTCTATTCAGACCTCTCCTATTGATATTCCAGTCTCTTATTCAAATCAATGCATGTTTGCTAGGGTAATTTGGACTCTAGCAACAAGACTGCTGAAATTGCAAACTGTTTCCATGACTTGGAATAACCTATAGTATCCTGCTGTAACTCTGCATAATGTCTGGTCTGCTCTAAAGGTGCCCTTAATCAAGCAATCATTGGCTGCAGATTTGGCTTCTCTTTACAGACAGCCAACAGCTTTGCTTATGGGAGAATACAACCATCTTACCAAATGATATCTCATCCAAACTTCATCATCATCATCATCATCACTTATTTATATAGTGAGAGACAGTTGCACAGCATTCAATCCTAATAATTACAATTATTATTACCTTGCACCCAAAAGGTTTGGCACAGCCTACTAGAGTACTAGAGGTTACTGTGATGGCCACCAGCCTAGGAAAAATCCCACGGGGCCCAGTATGGTTCTACATTTTGGACTGTACCTTCACATAAGATTTTTGGAAATATTTGAAACAGCCCAGTTTGGTGACCATATCAGGCAAAAATCCACCTGTTTATGGATTTTAATTCCATGGCATCTTCATGTAGCATGGACATCTGTCCATCATTTGGCTTCCGTATATATTGTACATTGATTCATGTAATAACACACAAATGTAGCCCTCGATTGTGCAATGCTCTAAACTTTGTCTCATGTGAGAATGTTTTCATACTTTTACCCTACTTGTTTTTTTGTGGTTTTTTTTACAGCGGTTTAGCCTTTAGTCACACTTTACATGTGTTTATTACACTCCTCAAGGTGGTTAATGTGTAATTTCATACATTGTGCTCATATCTCTTCCGCATGACTTCATGTGTGGTGTGAATGGGTTTTATATTCAATAAAAACTTCAACAGAGGAAGTGAGGCATAAGACCGGGCCACTTGGATTGAGATGAATAAAGATACATGTTTATGTATAGCTTCACTTTAACCTAGATTATCAGCTGGCCATTTTATCAGCCCTCTCTGGGGTTTAAGCAGACGTTCTCGCTAGAAGAACAAAAGGAAACCTTTTATTTGCACATTTCTGTGGCACTGGGTAAAGGGGAAACAATCATTATTTTCCAACAGGCATATTATGATCTAACAGGACAATATGAATAAAATAAGTGAGCACCACTGGCCCAGGCCCACTCCCCACTTGGTGCTCCACCTTCACCCCTGATTACAGCCACAAGGAGAAATTAAAAGGTATGCAGAGTCAAGGTATGGGTGGGAGATGGAGGCTCATGGGCGAGTTTGAGAAGTGTAGGGTGGGGGGGCCCTTAAGGTGGCAGCTACAGTGGGCCCTGGATTCCCAAGTCCGACACTGTTTACATTCCATGGGACAACAAACAGCAACTGCAATACAAAAACTACAACAAAAAGCTAAATGATTGATTTAGATGTAGTTCCATTAGTTGCAGTAAGCGAGGCAACAGCTCTTTTCAACTCACTTGGGAGGACATTGCTGCTTTGTAACCATATGTCTTGTCACTAAGTACACTAAACGGAGTCTTAAAAAAGGATAAGTCTACCATATTCTCCATTCCCCCCATTGTACTATACACAGGCCTGTCCAGCATTACCTTCCAAAACCTAGGAAAGAAACATCTTTACTCTTTTGGGAAGGGCTTTCACTAGATCTTCCAACATTATTGGTGGGCTTTGTCTCCATTCAAACAATGTGAATAACTGGTCAGACCTGGCTTATTGTTGGCATTCCAGATCATCTCATGTGTTCAGTTGGGTTGAGATTAGGGCTCAGTGCAGACCAGTCAGGTTCTATTGTACAAGAAAGTTCTAAATGGACCCTCATTTGTGCACTGGGATATTATTGTGCTGAAACAGGAAGGGGCCTTCCCAAGGAGCATGGAATTGTCAGTAATGCTATTGTATAATGTAGTGGTGCTTGTGTTGACAATGGTGGGCATGTCTTAACTAGCTAATTCCAATAATTAGAAGGTCAGAAAATCTGTCAGAAAACCTAACAGTGAATTTAGTATTTATTTTTTGGTTGTACTTGATCCAGACACTGAGCTTTCTCCCATTCTTAAATCGATACAGACAGTATTCATTCCATGTTAGTCTCTTGCTGAATATCATCATTGTAATTCTATAGTCCTGCATTCCAGAAAGCCTATGAAATAGGATACTTTGCTGCACTTATTAAAGCAAGCAGTACTGCTTTAATAAGTCTCCCAGGACCAAGAACATTCTGAGATTTCCTCATCTAAACCAAAGCAAGAACTTCTTGTGCCTTCTCCAGTCCTGCTGTTACAATGAGAGACAATACAAACATTGCATTACTGTCCACATTGATCATCCACAGAAGAACAATTATTTTCAACAAAACGCAGCTCTCCAGCTGTTACTACTATACCCAAGTTTTTAACGGGGGAATGTCTGTCAGCGCAAAAGATGGCAATACCAAATTACTCCTTTATGGTCCTATGTTTGACCAGGGCCCCATTAGCTCGTCCTTAGTTCAAAATATTGCAGTATAAGCTTTTAAGTTATAGTTCCAAGAATATATAGGTAAGTAAAAGTGTTCACCCCTAAATCTCATCATTATTGGCCTTCAGGGTGTCCTTCTAGAAGAACCAAGGAGAGCAAATGTATTCCAAATCTCACCTTACAAGCTGCACCCCAAGTCACTACTTCAGGCCCAAATGAACTTTAAAGGAACACATTCAGTGGCAGATATAGGTTCTACTCATCTTAAGTTGTAGCACCATGATTAGGAAGGAGCTGTGGCCTAAAGTCAGATGAGAAGAAAGTTTAGCAACTGGTTAGAAAATGGGCTGGTCTCAGGAAAGTTGGCTAGCTTACTGAACCCTGGGTGCTTATGCCCAAGTGCTGCCAATGCTACAGCAGGAACATCAAAAAAATACCATAAAGCAAAAGGAATTCTGGGAGATAAAATAGCTTAGGATCACTGTTAAAATGTCCATTTAAATGGATTAAACTTGAAGCTGAAGCTCAATCACTGGGTTTTAAAACCCAAGCCAAGGCAACACATTAGACTAGATTTTATTCCCCTTACTGTGATGTAAGGGTTTCCCCTCAACCAAAATACAGTTCTTGTGTCCTTTGCTGATCAGACACTGGAAAGCCCCAAAAAGGGTGAAATCAGTCTGTACTTCGGATCTGATCACTACTGCCCTGGCTTTATAGAAGGTTCAAGCCCAATGAAATCACTTTTATCCTTCAATAAAGCGACAAAGATACCACTGAACATATG
>CM044431.1:217206455-217217799 GCA_024363595.1 Xenopus borealis | reverse complement strand
ACTTTAGCTACAGGTCAACTCTTGGTGCCAGGGTCTGGATTAGGGTCTGGTTTTAGTAACTTTTATAGATCCCTTCATAGTCTCATGTTTGTACAAGTGATTAAAGGTCATTACCTTTCAAACAGCATTTTGAGCAAACTGTGGCTATCAGACTGGTGAGCTCCTTATCTTTGGTACTAGACTCACAGCTGTTTTCTCTTTGTCTTTTTGCTGGAAATGATACTGGTGCACATATGTCTACCAGGCTTCCCCACATCCGCTGTTTGACCTTTATTGATCACCTGCCAACACCATCTTTAATTAATTAATGGCGAAACTAGACATGCATTCAGTTTGTCTACATTAGGTTTGCCCAAACTATTTTAGGATTTTATGGAATCCTTTGGGAAAGATTCGGCACAATACCGAAGCGAATCGGAACCCTATTTTGCATATGTAAATTAGGCAAATGGCAGCATGTGGTTAAAAAATCTTTGCCTTCCTTATTTGTGGATTCACATGCTCCAACGGTGCTTCGATTAAAAACTATTACTTGCTGAAGCCGACAAAAGCAAATGTTTAGCTAATCTGAAAGGCTGAAAGCATGTGTTCTGAACCTATTGATCTCATGTTACTTAGTAAGTAGTGATGGGCGAATCTCCCGAGTTTCGCTTACCTGAAAAATTTGCGAATTTCCAGAGAAAATCGCGAATTGGCGAAAAATTTGCGAAACGCTTTTGACGCGCGTCGTTTTCGGCAGGCGAAATTTCGCTGGCGTTTCGCAAATTTATTCACCAGCGGCGAATCGCGGGAATTCGGCGCGAATTCGTCCCTGGTGAATAAATTTGCCCATCACTATTAGTAAGAGCAAAAAGATTCTGTCTTGATTTTTATGGTGTAGATCGTATTTATAAATTACACAGTTATGGACAGTCACACTGGCAGTTTGAACATCTCTCTAACCGACTACCAGGACTGGACTGAGAATTAAAATAGGCTTTAGGCTTTCTATGGCACCTTATAGCAGCCCATCTGGCATTTGCCCTAACCCACAGATTGCCAGTCCGGGCCTGCCGACTACTATATCACAAATATGGAACATGAGAGATTGGACAGGTAATATAAAAGCATCAGGCAAATACTTTTACAGTGAAATTGTAAACAGTATGCAAAACAATGTTTATACACTTGTTAAAAAAGGTTTCATTTTTGGTATCAGTATCTATTTAACCCCATATACGAAAATTAGGGATGCACCGAATCCACTATTATGGATTCGCCCGAACCCCTAAATCCTTCAAGAAAGATTCGGAATAGCGAACCAAATCCAAACCATAATTTGCATATGCATTTTTTACTTCCTTGTTTTGTGACAAAAACTCATGGAATTTCCCTCATATGCAAATTAGGGTTCAAACTCGGTTCAGCTGGGCAGAAGGATTCGGCCGAATCTGAATCCTGCTGAAAACTGACGAATACTGGCCGAATCCCGAACTGAATCCTGGATTCGGGGCATCCCTAACGAAAATAGGAGACCGCTAAAAATATTCTGGTTGACTTCTCTGGAAGTATGGTGACTTCTGTACTTGGTAATAAAAACAGCTGTGTGGATTCATTTGTGCCTGAAGAAATAACAGAAAGTAAACATAAGCTATACCCGTAATATAATAAGCCATCTCAGATCGACTCCTGCTTTTTACCCATGTCCAGCTAGGGTCTCATAAACTTTCACAATTCCAGAAAACACTGAAATACTACATATGGGAAATTGCTATTAAAATGATGTCTGTTTACTTTCACAGTTATCGTACTATAAAATATACTTACATGCTAATGACTCCCCGTAGCCCATAATGAGTTTATTTCCCACAGCAGTCTCATTACACCACACAGACTTGATAATGCTGGATATAGATTTTTTTTTATTTCTTGGCTATTTACTTAGCCACCACCTCTGCTAGAAGTCTTTTCCATGGAATTCCTACCCTTTCTTTAAAGAAGCCCCCCTGCCTCTTTCCAGTTTCAGATTAAGTCCTCATATTCAAGAAATCATCTGCTGCCCATAGAGTTGCCACCTGGCCAATATTATACCGTCCTGGCCGGTATTTTTGATGGTTGATCCCAATGTTATTAATAGGTGGAAAAAACTTTTCCTGGTAAAGGTGGCAACCCTAGCTACCCACCTGCACTTTATTTAGACCCTAGATCAGGGATCCCCAACCTTTTTTTCCATGTTTTTGCAATATTTGGTGCGTGTATGTTGGGAAACGAGATAACAGATATCGGCAGAATATTTGGATATCAGTTGGCTTGTCAATCGTGTTTGGGTGCCCCGGAGCCGACCCTGCATCTGATGATTCAGCTCTACGCATGTGTTTTGAAATGAATGATCTTTCTTTTAGAGATCTTTTCCAGGAAAGATTGTAATTGTAACGTCTATAGCTACTTTACATAATAACATACAATTGTAAATTAGGTTAAAAAAAGACACGCGTCCATCAGGTTCAACTTTTCAAGTCTATTTTAGCTGCCTAACTGCTAGTTGATCCAGAGGAAGGCAAGTAAACCATTTGAAGCCTCTCCAATTTGCCTCAGAGGGAAAAAAATTCCTTCCTGACTCCAAAATGGCAATTGGACCAGTCCATGGATCAACTTGTACTATGAGCTATCTTCCATAACCCTGTATTCCCTCACTTGCTAAACACCGTCCAATCCCTTCTTAAGGGTTGGGGCAGACAGGCAGATTTGGGGAGATTTATTCGCCTTTTATCTGCATCGACAATCTCCCTGAAATGCCTTCCGTCTGCTTGAATGAAGAATTGCCTGCCCTATTGCACTCGTGGCGGTTCGATTTCCAAAGTTGCCTCACGTGGAGACCTTGGGGCGATTTTGGAAATCGAAGCGCCACAAGTTCATTAGCGCAGGTGATTCTTCATTCAAGCAGACGGAAGGCAGGAAGAAGCCAGTTAGGGGAGGTTGTTGCCGCTCAGAAGAGGCGATTAGTTGCCAGGCGACTAAATCTCCCCGCATCTGCCCGGCTGCCCCAACCCTAAAGCTATCTAATGTATCAGCCTGTACAACCGATTTAGGCAGAGAATTCCACACAGTCAAGTTCTCACTGTAAAAAACCCTTTCCAAATATTTAGGTGGACCCTCTTTTCTTCTAATCTTACATTTTACATATATAAATACATGTCACATACAGCTAACTTTTTAGATTTTCTGACTCCAAGAAAAACCTTCTAGTAATGTCTCTCTCTATTACTGCCTGGAGAAGAAACCAGCCATTAGACTTAAGTTTCCAACAGATGACTAAATCTTCCAGAATTTTTATCACTTTCTGACCAAATTACTCCACCAAATTGCTCCATCATGTGGCGCTAAATTGCGGTTGAATTAGTAGATGATAAGGAGGCAGAAGTGGGCACCCTCCAGTTTCCATGTGTTATCACAGCCTAGTTGGTCAGCTTGTGTGTATAACAAGTAATACTGTCTTTGTTACAGGTCTGAGCAGATAAAATGTTGGTTTCGTGCCTGGTATTGTTTCATGGGTCGTCCAGCTAAACCGACACAGCTATTTACATGTAGGTTCAATCAACATAGGTTCTATGTTTCTGCATTCCATTCAAATGAACAGCAAAAAGGCAACGTGTGGTTCCCGAGTGGTGCCCATCGCTGGCAGTTACAAGAGATGTATCATCATGATTTATTTCAGCCAGGGATATTAAAACCTTAAGCCGCCAGTATTAAAGAATAATAAAGTGATGTATATTTTTTATAGGTAAATACGTAGGACAGATTGCATTTTGCTGATTGATAGGGAACTGAGAGTCACTCATAAAGCGCAATTACCAGCTGCCGGATCTCTCCCTTTTTAACGGGGTTCAGCGTTGGCCTTTGTCTTGTTTGTTTTGTAATGAATGGTGTTTGGTATTTGAAAAAAAAAAAAATGAATTTATAACAACCGTCTAGTACAGGTGGACATATTATAGGTACAAGTAGACATATTCATAATTCAGCAGTAACAAAAATGGAAAAGGATATATTTTCAGTGGGGCAGTAAGAGGGGTTAAAATATGTCCGTATATGCACTGCACTTTATGCTGTCTGCCTTCATTGGCTGCGGGTGCTAGTGGGGCACTAGGAAACCCCATACAGTGGTTTGTTAATGCAGTAAAAAAAAAAATTTGTCTTTAGGCGACCAAAACTGGCCAGGTGTACCCAGATGCAGCATGTAAAGTGCAAAAAAAACAACAAAACACCACCTCCATTCTGCATTTTGCATCTGGCTATTTGCAAATGGGCAAAGGCCTCTGTGCTCCTAAGTGGATCAGGGGCCTCTCTTTTAAGGACAGGGCTAGTTGCTCCTCTTGACGTTGCCTTTATCAGGAGATGCTCAGTCCAGAGCATAACATGCAGGGAGGGGGCCCAAGTGCTTCTAGAATGAGCCCCTTACTGCTCTTGCACTTGTGCCCCCAGGGGTCACGAAAGGCACCTATTGACCTACAATTTGTTGACCAGAATGGCAGTCTGTCTGTCCAAATTTAGGAATGATGTTGATGTTAAAGGGATACTGTCATGGGAAATTTTTTTTTTTCAAAATGTATCAGTTAATAGTGCTGTTCCAGAATAATTCTGTATTGAAATCCATTTCTCAAAAGAGCAAACAGATTTTATTATATTTCATTTTGAAATCTGACATGGGGCTAGACATATTGTCAATTTCCCAGCTGCCCCAAGTCATGTGACTTGTGCTCTGATAAACTTCAATCAGTCTTTACTGCTGTACTGCAAGTTGGAGTGAAATCAACCCCTCCTTTTCCCCCACCCAGCAGCCTAACAAAAGAACAATGGGAAGGTAACCAGATAACAGCTCCCTAACACAAGATAACAGCTGCCTGGTAGATCTAAGAACAGCACTCAATAGTAAAACCCATGTCCCACTGTGTACTATTCAGTTACATTGAGAAGGAAAAACAACAGCCTGCCAGAAAGCAGTTCCCTCCTGAAGTGCTGACACAAGTCACATGACTGGGGCAGCTAAGAAATTGACAAAATGACTAGCCCCATGTCAGATTTCAAAACTGAATATAAAAAAATCTGTTTGTTCTTTTGAGAAATGGATTTCAGTGCAGAAGTCTATTGGAGCAGCACTATTAACTGATGCATTTAAAAAAAAAACATGTTTTCCCATGACAGTTTCCCTTTAAGGGCATGGTTAGATAAAGACTAAACCTGAAGCCAAATCCACTTGGGTTTGGACTGGGCTTGGTTGGTGGCAGGTCTACTTGAATTGATGATCCAGAGGGCAAAGTAAGTAAATCAGAGAAGTTTGTCCCACCACTTTGGGTGGCCAGGTCAGGCAATGATCTGCTCATTCTTTAAACTCGCCAGAGTCAGCAAGTCAGACTGAAGAAGAGGTGGAGAGGACCCATGTGGGACAGTCCTATCACACATACTGTAGAAATACAGTCTCTGACCTTGCCTGAAAGGGAATAGTGGCCCTGATTCAGCAGGCTGTAGTTCAAGGTTGAAAGCATAGTAGAAAAGTATAATGAAAGTGATTTTCCTTCATTTTAATCCTCTCCTAAATAAAGGGAACTTCCACTATGTGAATTAATCCACAAAGAACTGGCTGTGAGCTGTTTTATGCAAAATATATTTTATAGTGGTCTACATTTATATAGTTTTAGAAAACAAATTGTATAAAATCCAGGAAAAAATAAATCATAGAAAAGTACTATGCATAATACAGTACAGGTATGGGATCCAGCGTTATCCAGTAAGCTCCAAATTATGGAATGCCCGTCTCCCATAGATTTTTTACAAATAATACAAATTTTAAGAAATGATTTCCTTTTTCTCTGTAATAATAAAGCAGTAGCTTGTACTTGATCCCAACTAAGATATCATTGATCCTCATTGGAAGCAAAACCAGCCTATTGGCTTTATTTAATGTTTCTAGGTATGAAGTTCCAAATTACAGAAAACCCCAGGTCCCGCGCATTCTGGATAACAGGTCCTGTATATGGGTGGGACCACAAAACAACAATGTAAAATGAGGAAATCTTAAAATGAGGGGATGTAAAATTGAAGGTTTCACTGTTCCTCCTTTCTCATATCTTTTATGACTATTTAACATTTCTTCTTGATCCTAAAACTTTCAGACAATAAGGGGCAAATTTACTATTTTTCACAAAAAATCCTAGGAATCTATTCGAAATTCGATAAAAATTTGACTATCGAATGATTATTGAATAAATTTGGGCTATCTTTTTGCACCATTCGATACCGATTGTTCGATTTCATGAAAAAAATCGTACTTTTGCCTTTGAGCCTCATAAAAATTGGTACAATTCGAATGATCAAGGTGTTCGATCGTACGAATGGTAATCGAGCAGGACTTAGCAAATGAAGCCTATGGGGGAGTTCGAATGATCGAGTTATCGAATATCTGATCATTCGATCTATTCGATAATTCGGTATTCGATGATCGAAGAGGCCAAAGTTGTATATTCGAATATCTGAAAAAATCGTCGATCGGTATTCAAACGAATTCGATCGAACGTCGAATCCTTCACACAAATTTTGTAAATTTGCCCCTAAATGTCAAACAAGTACTTGTTTCTTTCAGTATGTATTTATAACTGACTTTTTATTACTTTGTTATTCTATATTCTGTGATCCCCATAGGGATCTTTCTTGTTGCTTCTTACCATCATTCACACACCCAGAAAGCTGAATTATAAGGGTCACTGCAACATAAACAAAACCAGATTGCCGCCAAGGAGCTGGAACATCTTTCCAGTAAAATGCTTTACAACCGTTCTGAGGAAATGGACTTAAGGATGAATAAGTGTCAGCTTTTAGCCTTGATTTAGTCACCATGCTGAAGAAAGATGTGTATGCATCAAATTCAGCAGTTATCAATCCTAGCAAACAAAATACTAATATATGCATGGACGAGTGGCTAGGTGCCTGTGAAATGTGGCATTAGGGGTATCCTTCCCCAAAATTCCCTCGATCTTACTCGAAATTCGATAAGCATTCGACCATCGAATGCTTATCGAATATTTTTAGGTTACCATTTTGCTCGCTGTTTGATTTCTCAATGAATTCGTACGATTGGATACCGATCATTCGATTCCATGAAAAAATCGTAAAAGTTCCTTCGAGCCTCCAAAAAATTTGTACGATTCGAACGATCGAACGCCTCGATCGAACGAATGGTATTCGAGCAGGACTTAGTCTGAGAAGCCTATGGGGGGGTTTCCCATAGCCTTCTATTGCAATTCGGTTCAATCTGGCGAATAGGCATTCGAACAATTAAAAAATTTTGATTCCTTCGATCATCGAATGATCGAATATCTGATCATTTGATCTATTCGATCTATTCGATAATTCGGTATTGATGATCGGCCAAATTAGAATATCTGAATATACGAAAAATTCGTACGATTGGTATTCGATCGAATTCGATCGAACTTCGATCATTTCACCTGAATTTTGTAAATTTACTCCATAATGTTTTTGGTTCTTGACCTTGAGGTAGTGATGGACGAATCTATCCCGTTTTGCTTCGCCGAAAAATTTACGACGCGTGTCGCGTTATTTTCGACGTTGTTTCCGACGCGCGTCGCATCATTTTCGTCGCGCGACTCTTTTTTTTTTTTGACGCCAGCTAATTTTCAGCAGGCGAATTCGCGGGAATTCACCACGAATTCGCGCCTGGCGAATAAATTTGCCCATCACTACCTTGAGGTCATAAAGTTGGGATTAGGCAGGGTCTCTGTGTGCTGGCCATAGATTGATATAGGGTTAGTTACCCATTAAAGGACACTAAACTGACATTTCTGTAAAAATGCTTTTAAAAATTGAATTAGGAACAATTAACTTGCATATTTTCGTAGCGTAGGTGGCACCCAGAGTACCCAGGAGAAACCCACGCAGACACAGGGAGAGTTATTTTCTCCCCAACCAGATTTATGTTTAACTCTGTGCCAGATGTTGGTGTGGACGCAAAGAAAGAACCAAATCTCTGGGCATGTCTGGTCTCTGTTCCTGCCAAATTCTGTTAGAAGCTTCAGATTTAATATCCTTGCTGCTACCTTAAGGATGATGTGATCTCTCAGCCAGCCCTCAATAAATTCTAGCAGTTCAGCCTTGTCACCTCAGATACAAGCCAGAGAAAATTGAACTGTTTCAAGCCTCCCACATGTCTCAATTTATGGCCAAAGTGGGAGCTGGATTTACTGTGTATGTCAACACTTTCCTTTTTTTCTATAGGGGAATCTTTAACACAATTATTATTAATGCACAGTCATCCATCTGTCTGTATTGCAACTGTAACAAATGAACGGTAATTAAAGTTACCAGACTGCACATGTATTGAGTTCAATGAGGTTTTGACCTTGGATGCACCTGCTCTTGTTGAGATTTAAAAAGGGTCCTGTCACCCTTTAGACTTCAGACCAGTTGCTCTTAAATCAACACTAAATCAGATGCAACTTGTGTTATAATAAGAGGGTCATGAGTGCAACCGTACTGTTCCGAGCACTTGTATTTGGTTAACAAAATACAAGTGGGTTTCAGATTTCTTCCATTTGAGGGTCAGCCTTTTGGTCAGGGCCCCCATTAGCTCAATAAAGATTGCGTTAAGATTACAGATACCAACCATAGATCCATGAATATCTAGGGCAGCAAATAGAGGATCAACCAGCATTGGTCTTTGATGTTTATGCTCCACAATTGTATTCCTGAATCAACAAGTGTATTTGTTTAGTAATATTGTTGTGCAGGCAGCCCTCTCCGGTCATTGTGCCTGATCCTGTGCTTTCAGAAAGAGCCAGCACTTCATAATAGAGCTGCTGTCAGATAAGCTTTTGTTTCTCCTACTCAATGTAACTGAAGGAGTCACATTGGGACTTTGAGTTTTACTATTGATTGCTGTTCTTAAATGTACCAGGGAACTGTTATCTGATCACTTTCACATTCTTGACGCGCACCCGACCCTAACCAATCCGCAACTGACCCGTCCCGCTATTGCCCCCCTATTTATAGACCTGTGGCCCCCTGCCCCACAGTAACATCCAAAAGAGGAGGGGTGGATCGAGTCAATATATTTAGGCGCAGGAAGACAGAAGTTCTAGGTAGCGGGTGGGGAGAGCAGGAGAAGAGCTCAACCTGGACCCGCTCGTGACCCAAAGATTTGGTGCAGGAGTCGGACTGAACCCACCCTACCCACATATCCCTCTGGTTTCAAGCCACATCACTACTTCACATTGTTCTGTTGATAGGCTGCAGGGGGAGGGAGGGGGTGATATCACTCCAATGCAGCGCCACAGTATTAAGTGGCTGAAGTTTATTACAGCAGAATTCACATGACTGGCGGCACCTGGGAAACTAACAACATGTCATATTTTATAATGAAATATAAATACATTTAAATCAGAATTCTGCTGGATCAACACTATTAACTGATGTGTTTTGAAAAAAGTTTTCCTGTGAAGAGTTTGCTTTTTTTTTGGTTTTCAAATACAAAACTCCATGTATAAAGATTTCATTTTGAAGCTATATACTTTGGGCAAGATTATGCAGATAATCTATTGCTTTGATGTTAAATTCATATTTCAAATTTTTAGTCTTTGTATCCAAGAGCTGGTGGGATGAAAGAAACGGTTACCCATTTTGGATACTTTTTTTCATAATGTTTTACAGTTTGGAGTTAAGCTGGCCATAGACACAAAGATCTGATAGTTAGAATCATCGAACGATCGGACGTCCCCATCTCCTGACCTGTCACTAACCTTCAGTGTAAATAAAGTAGAAAAAGAACAGCTCAGACAATGTTCAGCCTCTGACAGCAAAGGTACTAAAGTTTATGTCCGACAAAGCCGGTTACAGTCTCGTGAAAATGGTCAGATCAGCAATACATGCAGAAATATGATCGGCAGCCAACAGAAATCTTATAGCCTGTCCGATCAACTCAACGACCAATCAGCATGGCAAGACAAATGTCGGGACACTCCACACATGATCCGAAATTCATATGCGTCTATGGCCAGCTATAGGAAATGGATAAAACACACTACATAGGTTTAGTCTCAGGAGCCAAAGCATCAGCCAGAAAAAAGCCTTACACATTATTCATATTTGAGGCCTCTACATACCACATAGCTGGGTATGTATATGCAAATGAGGTTTTGAATTTCTCAGAAGGCCTTTGGCATTTGTATCTATAAAGTTTTGTGTGTACCAAAAACACGTTGGAGATAAGATGGAGCGTAATACAACTTTTGGGCCATTTATAATGTTTTTCCTTTTCTCCTAGGCTAGGGCCAAACAGGGCAGAAATCTGCTGCTGAAATCTGTAGATTGCTGATTTCTGCCCCGTCTGGCCGTAGCCTTAGTACTGCACACAAACCCTTCAAACTGGCAGAATTTGCTCTTCGTATACTGAGGCACGTGCAGAAGAAGCAAAATCACCTGCGTGGAATCCAAATATTTCTTACAGCTTCTAAAATGTGCCATGGACCATGTCCAGTCCATTTTAGAATGTGGAATAAGATAGGATTTGTCAGTTTTTCCCCAACTTTTTAAAATGTTCCTCTGCAAACAACAATTTTCTGGCAGACTTGATGCTTTATAAGAGTGTGCAAAGGTGCAAATATTTCTACCCATGATTATAAGTTTTAGGAAACAAGGGCCACCAAATTTAATTATGAATTTAGTTCCCCTCCTGGTGTTACTCAGGTGATTTTATAAAGAGATTTCCTAATGAAATGCCACCTTCTCGTCAAAGCCAGGATAATACACTTGGACATTTATGGAACAATCCTGGCACAAAACTTATTGAAATGGAACTTTCCACGAGCTGATGCCAAACGAGACATCTGTTTTCCATCTGACTTATTTCCCACACTTCACATCACTCTTTATCCATCATCATTTTAGAGCCGGCCCATAAATAGTGATAGATGGACAATAAATTAAAAAGAACGGCTTAATAGGTGCTCTAATTAAGCATCATGCAGAGATGTAATTCCCCTGATGTGAAAATTATTAAGTTATTAAGTTCTGTCAATTGCTGTGGCGGCTCAGTGGGCTGAAAGACACCTTTGACCGTTATAGTATGTGATAAAATATATTAGCGTCATAAAAGTTGGCTTTGATTCTTGCAACACTTGCACTGATATTGTCCTTTAGAGAAACCAGTAGTGTTGCAACTATGTTTATTCATTTACATGAGATATGGGGAAATTACCCAAAAAGCCATACTTTAGGCCATTGGGCAACTCAGGGGTGTTATCAGGTAGCATGGACAATTTTTTCTTCTACTTCAGATATTCTCTGTAGGCTAAATGGC
>CM044431.1:217166521-217179130 GCA_024363595.1 Xenopus borealis | reverse complement strand
AATGCAGGCGAAATTTAACCCTGGCGAAAATTCGCCAGCGTCTCGTTTTGGACTTGCGCATCCATTTTTGGATGCCGGCACCCATTGCCACTGTCCAAAAAATGGATGCCGGTGTCCTTTTTTATCGATGCCGGCAATGGGCGCCGGTGTCCACGTCCGTGAGACGCACACGTACAAAATGAGATGCAGCGTTTCGTGCATATTTCCGCTGTTTCATAAATTTTGCTAGAAATTCGCTAAAAATTTGGCGAAGCAAAACGCCGCCGATTCACCCATCACTATTCACAATCCCATCCTAATAACAAGAAACAAATACGATTGTGTTTATCGCTTAGAAGTATATCCCCAATGCAGTAACAGCGCTCCTTGTTGGCTGCGAGACTGCTTTATTCTTTGTATATGTGCCACTGTGTGTTTGTGTGTATATGCATATTGTGTATATGTATATTGTGTTATGTATATTGTGTACAGGCCCGGACTGGCAATCTGTGGGTTAGGGCAAATGCCAGATGGGCTGCTATAAGGTCCCATAGAAAGTCAGTATTCAGTGGGCTGGTGGGGACTGTTTGGGCCTCTATGTGGGCTGATTGGGCCTCTGTGTACCTGAAATGCCAGGGCCTATTTTAATTCTCAGTCCAGTCCTGATTGTGTATATGTATATTGTGTATATGTATATATTGTGTATATGTATATTGTGTATATGTATATTGTGTATATGTATATTGTATATATGTATATTGTGTGTGTGTACAACACTTTGTTTGTTATGCACAGATGTGAGCGCTTGGCTTGGCTCCCTCACAAAGTCCTTCTACAAAAATGGCTAATGATCTAAATGTGAAATATCCCTTTTGTCTGATAAACATCAAAGCGTTCTACAGACTGATCCAATAATTATTCTCTGCCAAGGAACAGTTAGGTTTTTAAAAAATATATATTTTCTGGGATAAACACATTTCATAGAATTCCATGCAAATAATTTAATTTTTTATTTTTTGAGTGCCTTGAGGCCTCTCTGGTACCGACTGTACAAACGAGGGCAAAGACAAAAAAAAACAAAAAACAGCAAAACAGTATAAATCACTTCATGATGTTTGAAACCAATTGCTGCTTTATGAATCATTTGTCTTGCGACTTTTCCTGTCTGTAAATGTATTTTTCTTAATTCTAGGGTGATTCCTCCAGTTTCATTTCTATTTGTCAATGTGTGCTTTTTTTTAGCTTTATATGGAACGACATTTGCTCTCATTCCACTCATCAAAGAGCAAATCATTTTGCACTACTGGATTTTCCCAGCTGCAACTCTCTTGGGACTTTTTCAGTTTTTGGAAGACGATGAAGGCCCTCTAACCAAAAAAGCTGCATAGGAATACTGCCTTGCACCAATGTAGCTTGGGTTCAATTCCAAACAGGCCAATATGCAGCCTCTGTGTCCTCCCTCTTTCAGTGTAGGTTTGATTTTGGTAATTCTATCTCATCCTTCAATCCAAAAACATACATTCGGGTAAACTGTAATTATGTGTATCATATGCACACTCTACTTTCCTGTAGGTTCCCTAAAGAGTCCTTAGCCTGTAAGCTGTACTGAAGAAGGTACTGGTTCTCTCTTCAGTATAACATCTCCGTGATATATATATAATTATAAGATAAAAAGATAAAAAAGTTGTATCAATGTAGGTTATGAGTAGGAGGTTGTGCCTGACTCACAAATGTGGGCTTTGTGCTAGTTTTGTTTTCTTTTTTCCCAAGATGCTAGACCACAGCTCAAATCTGTCTTATGGTTATAAAATTACCATGATTGACCCAGAGAAACCGGAGGGCTTTGGTGAATGTTAAAAAAGATAATGTCAGAACAAAACTTTGCCATGTACAGTAAAGGAGGTCAAACAATGCTAGATCCTCTATAGCAGGGGCCCCCAACCTTATATACCTGTGAGCCACATTCAAATTTAAAAAGAGTTGGGGAACAACATGTAGCGCACCTGTAGGTGTAGCTTTAGCTGTAGATTAGTGGAATGTGTGTGACCCGGCTAACTGCTTAGCTTGTGCCCAGGACCCCAGTGTACCTGTGCAACTCCCTGCAACTCCCGGTACCTGGTGTTGTTCAGTGCAGCAGGAGATTCAGTCAGACACAGTTCTTTGCAGCAAACTTGAACTTATTTATTGAATAGACAGCGTAGTAGGATACTTTGATAACCCCTCCAGTGGGATGATAAAAACAATATGCAAGATAGATGGCATGCAGCAATGATTCACGTTTCAACAGGATAGTTACCCTCTCACTAGGTAATATCTCCTCTCAGGTGGAATGCACTAGGTCCTGGATTTCACAGCCTGGTTTCTTGGCACCCGATTTGGTCCTCAACTCTCCCACTGTATTCAGCCTGGGGTCTTGGCACCCTATCTAGTCCTCAACTCACCCACTGTAATCCCTGATCTAGTGGTTTACATACCACGGGGTCCTAACCCCACTATTTCTCCTTGGTGGAGCCACAGCTGCTCGCTAGCTACCCTGAGCTACCTTTCACTCCTAGAGTGACTATCACAGTGACTACTAATACTGGCTAAACCTAACTTTTGAGGAACCAGACCGTGGCCCTGTAATACCTCTCTGGGAGGCAGGGTCCCAGGAGTAAGCTCTAAGCTTTAAGACCCTGAGCACATGGTGCTATATCCTTTTATATTGTTACACAGTGCCATCTAGTGGACAATCCCCAGGAACTAATATGGACCCAGGAAAAGGGACATAGCTGCCTGAGTTACTTACGGACCCTTAGGTGTCCAAATATGGAGGGGAAACTGCCTGAGTAAACTACACCCAAATCTCAGGGTCCCTACAAACATAAGCATGAAAAATATTCCAGGGGGTCCCAAATATGGACTGTGATTGGCTATTTGATAGCCTCTATGTGGACTGGTGCCTATAGTAGGTTCTGTTTGGCAGTTCACCTGGTTTGTTTGCAACAAAAAAAGCCATTCAAAAATAAGCACCTGCTTTGAGGTCACCGAGAGCAACATTCAAGGGGTTGGTGAGCAACATGTTACTTACAAGCCACTGGTTGGGGATCACTGCTCTATGGCTGTAGGATGGGGGTTCCCCAACCTTTACTCATGAGCCGCATTCAAAAGTAATAAGAGTTGGGGGGCAACAAGCATGAAAAATAATCCTGGGGGCAGTGTTGGACTGGCCCACCAGGATACCAGGAAAACTCCCGGTGGGCCAATGTGTCAGTGGACCCTCATGCTGTTAAACATTTAGCCTATTTCATGGCCATTCCCTATTTCTATGAGAACAGAGAGGCTAAATAGATGGAATAATAGATATAGCATGTAAAGAAAAGTGACTAGGAAAATAGAGGATGAGTGAGGAGAGGAAGGATAATAATACTGAGAGTTGGCCCTTGGTCTAAGGTTTTTGGGTGGGCCCCTGGTCTAAGGTTTTCTGATGGGCCCCTGGTATCCCAGTCCGACACTGCCTGGGGGTGCAGAAAAAGGGCTGTGATTGGCTATTTGGTAGCCCTATGTAGACTGGCAGCCTACAGGAGACTCTGTTTGGCAGTGCACCTGGTTTTTATGCACCCAAATCTTGGATCCAAGCCTGGAATTCAAAAATAAGACCCTGCACTGAGTTCAACATCCAAAGGGTTGGTGAGCAACATGTTAATTATGAGCCAGGGGTTGGGAACCACACAAGTGTCCATCAAATGTCCTAAATGTTCTTTGCTCTAGCTGTTATGGCGTTGAAGCTGCATTCTTCAAAGCTCCTGGGCGTAGTGAGGGGTTTACAGTAAGCATCACATATTTGAATGGAAGTAGAGCAGAGAGCCTTTAACCCAAACATCTCAGGCTTTCAGATACGCCAGCTGTTTATTTGGAGCGTAGCTGGTGCCGAGCGTAAATCATTGCTGTGTATAACAAGGGACAGCACAAAAAATAAATACAGCTCTTTGGATTTTCCGTTCGCTCTCTCTCTCTGCGCAGCGGCTATCTGCTGGCCAGCCTAAGCTTTGCGTATTACAGTTTATACAACTGTAGTGAAAAAAACATTAAGTGGATTTTAAATATGTGCTGTAACCGCTGTGAGTACGCTGCTTGCTTTAATTGCAGGTGTTCAGGATCAGACTGGAACCGGGAAAAAAACCCTTTGGGGCCTGGTACTCATGGGCTCCTCGCTGGGACAGACCCCCTCTCCCAGCCCTACAAAAAACAGTTGGCAGCGCCGCACAGTGATGTGCCCCCATTCTAACCCCCATGTGTAATATAAGGCACAAACCATAAAAATATAAGGCAGTAAACCATGGCAACCAATAAGATGCATGCATTTAAAGGAGAACCAAAACCTCCCCCCATAGACCCCGCTCCCCCCAGCCTACTTGCTACCCCGGGCAAATGCCCCAAACCCTTTACTCACCCCTCGCAACAGATTCAGGCGTCAGAGTTCACGGCAGACTTCTTCTTTTTCTCCGGTAATCTTTGTGCCTTCATTCAGCTCTTTAGTGATTCCCGTGAAATGCCGTCAATACACGAAGATTACAGAAGAAGAAGATGGCTCCTTTGAGCACTTTTACAGTTTATATTCCTATTATTATTAGTGGTTTTTGAGATAATCTGTAGACTACATTTGACAATTTAAAGGGGAATTCAACCCCCTAGGGCCTACTCAGGGGAGGGATTTTTACGCCTAGGTGGTTGAATTCCCCTTTAAAGGAGAACTAAATCTCAACTAACTTAACCAGCCCAAGGCAACGACAGCCTTTTAGCAGTAAAGATCTGTGTCTCCCCAGTAGATGCCCCAGTAGCTCCCCATCTTTTCTGCTGATTCACACTTAAAGGAAAAGTTTAGTGTAAAATAAAAACTGTGCAAAATAAAAAAAATTTCTAATATAGTTAGTTAGCCAAAATTGTAATGTATAAAGGCTGGAGTGACTGGATGTCTAATATAATAGCCAGAACACTACTTCCTGCTTTTCAGCTCTCACATGGGACATAACTGTTCAGTGAGTTTGCAATTGATCCTCAGTGAATGCTCAGATTCAAAAGCAACAGTTATGTCTAATATGCCCCCCCTCAAGTCACTGACTCGTTACTGCCTGGTAACCAATCACTGGAAACCAAGAGAGCTGAAAAGCAGAAAGTAGTGTTCTGGCTATTATGTTAGACATCCAGTCACTTCAGCCTTCATACATTACATTTTTGGCTAACTGACTATATTGAATTTTTTAAAAATTTTGCACAGCCTATCTATTTACACAGTTTTTATTTTTTACTGAACTGTTCCTTTAACAAGATGGTGACCCCTGTAGGCAGGTGCAAATATGTTCAGTATACAAAATATGGCATTTGCAGCCATATAATTTTTACTGTTCAGTTCTCCTTATGGAGAGCCAAAGGGAAAGACCACTTATCCCAAAACCCCAGGTCCTAAGCATTCTGGATAACAGTTCTCATAGCTGTACAGTAGTGATGGGCGAATCTGGGGCGCAAATTTCATTAGAAAATTGCGAAATGGCAAAAAATTCACGAAACACCACTGGCGTCTAGTTTTGGATGCGGGCATCCATTTTTGTTTTGTTTTGTTTTGGACGCAGACGTTTTAGCTGAATTTTCGCCAGGCGAATATTTGCTGGCGTTTTGCAAATGTATTTGCCGGCAGTGAATCACGGGAATTCACAGCGAATTCGTGCCAGGCAAATATACTCACCCATCACTACTGTACAGGGACACATGCATGTCACCCCCCAACTCGCACTCGCAGCAGGGCAAGTGCACAAAACGCCCCGTGAGCCACTGGCCTAAATGTCTATAAACTTCTCTTCCTTTGCTGCTTTCTGAACAATGTATCTCTATAATGAGCAGCAGTATTATCTCCCGTTCCTTCTATACTGATAAGTCTGATTCTAACACAATACTCTCATTATCTCAGTTACAATATTATCTTCAATGCCATTCCCGATATCTAATCTTTCCACCCCTTCAGCTGCAGATTTCCCGATTCATTTCAGTGCAAACCTACAGCTATTTAGCAGCATTTCTGTTGTTCTACTTATGTGTTATTTATGTGTTTCCTCTGGGGGCAGTGGGGCGGAAACCCACCCTTCACTTGACACATGGAGGCCCATTTATCAAAGGTCAAATTTCGAATTCATGTGAGTTTTTAAATATTCCCATAAACTCTAGGGATGGGCGAATTTGACCCATTTCACTTTGCCAAAAATTCACCACGGACAAAATGTGGCAGACTCCCATTAAAGTCTATGGGTGTCAAAAAATTTTTGACGCACATCTTTTTTTTTTGACGCTCGACGACATTCCTGTCTATGGACGTCACTTTCACGGTGAAACAAGGTGAAAAAATTCGCCCATCACTAATAAACTCCCATGGACTCGAAATTTGACCAATTGAATTTTATTTAAAAAGTCGAATTTCCTAAACTGTTTAGGATTGGCCCGATATCTTGAATCAAATTCAATTTGAGTTTTTTCTCCGAAAAACAGTTGAATTTCAGGAAGGCTGCAAACACCTCCAGATTGATCCAAGGACATTTCCCATTGACTAAAACAGCAATTTGGCTGGTTTTAGGTGGTGAATAGTCAAATTTGAATTCTTAAAGGAGAATTGAACCCGTAACATAAAAACCTCTACTCCCCCCCAGCCTAGCTGCCCCCTGCGCAAATGCCCCTAATTTTTTACTTACCCCTTCATGCAGATTCTGTCCTGGGGCATCCATGGCGGCCATCTTTTTTTCTTTGGTCTTCTTTGGAATGAGAGCGCATGCGCAGTTGGAGTAATATTCTGGTTACGAATAACTGCGCATGTGCCTAAAAAAAGATGGCTGCCGTGAACTCTGCTGGACGAAATCTGAACAGGTATTTGCTCAGGGGGGGGGCAGCTAGATTGGAGGGAGGGGGTCTACGTAGGGTAAGGGGGTAGCGGTATTTTATGTTATGGGTTGAATTCTCATTTAAAGGGCCAGTGTATGCAAAATCTCCAAAATCTAATTACATTTTTCAAATTCCCTAGTCGAATTTGGCCATAAAAAATTTTCAGTTTGAACCCTTGATAAATCTGCCCCATGGAGTAATGGAGAAAATGCATACAATGCAATAGTCCTGAGTTTTGACATAAGCAAGTGTTACTGATGGGTTCTAACTTCTAACTGTAGTTCCAATCCCTTAAATCTCTCCCTTGGGGTTCTCAATTATTCTTCAGCCTTATCATGTGGACTAGCCCTACTGTCACCACTGTCTTTCATTCCTGTTAATAACTGGAATAAATTATAACTTTTACTTTCCTAAATGGTCCATCCACATGGAATGTGTGAGCCTAATGGGCAAATGCATTGATCTGGTTTTAATACAGTGGTGTTTCCTATATACTTATTGTAATGAATCATCATTGCGTGTTCTAGTAGTACTTAATCTTTCATGCTATCAAGGAAGCAATTTATCTGTCTCGGTTATGTGGGCTTTGCAATGCCTACACATTCCCTGACAAGGAAATAAATCTGAATTGATGTGATTTAACTCTGCAAGCTTCAGTTCTGAACTCATAAATTTTAAAGACTAAAACACACCCTGGATAAAAAAAAAAAACAGTCAGGAATAAATGCTGCTGTGGGTAAAAAAACTAGGGATGCACTGAATCCAGGATTCGCCCTTTTTCAGCACGATTTGGCTGAATCCTTCTGCCCAGCCGAACCGAATCTGAATCCTAATTTGCATATGCAAATTAGGGTTGGGTGGGGAAATCGAGTGACTTTTTGTCACAAAACAAAGAAGTAAAAAATGTTTTCCCCTTCCCACCCCAACGTTGCATATGCAAATTCGGATTTGGTTCAGTATTCAGCTGAAACTTTCGCAAAGGATCCAGGGGTTGTCATGAATGACACCCTAAATCCAGAACCCAAGCGAAGGTCCCTGGTCTCGGCTCTCACGTTTGCCTATAACCGCCAGGTCTTAAGGTGGCCATACACGGGCCAATAAAACCTGCCGGCAGTTTATCGACCCCTGAGTGGGGCCCTCCGACAGCTTCCCAGATCTATAAATGGCTGAAAGTTGGCCAGATGTCGATCGGCAGGATTACGCATCCTCGTAATTCTGATCTGATCGTTGGGCCCTAGGGCCCACGATCGGATCAGCCCGATATCACCCACCTCAAGGTGGGCATATCGGTGAGAGATCCGCTCATTTGGCGACATCTCCAAACGAACGGATCTCTCTGTGTATGGCCACCTTTAATTGAGAGAGGAGCAAAGCTAAAAGGTTCTGGCCAAGCAAAGGGGCACGATCGTTTCACTAAGGATACTGGATTGAAGAACACCACCAGACGCCAGAGAGTGGAACAGGCAGGCCAGGCCAGCACAAGCAGAGCAGAATCGTCAGACAGGCCGAGATCAGGATTGGAGAGAGCAGAATCATCAGACAGGCAAGGGTCAGGATTGGAGAGAGCAGAATAGTTACAGACAGGCAGAGGTCAGGATTGGAGAGAGCAGAATAGTTACAGACAGGCAGAGGTCAGGATTGGAGAGAGCAGAATCATCAGACAGGCAAGGGTTAGGATTGGAGAGAGCAGAATAGTTACAGACAGGCAGAGGTTAGGATTGGAGAGAGTCAGAATAATCAAGCATGCAGGCAAGGGTCAGGATTGGAGATATCAGAGTAGTCAAGCAAAGCAAGGGTCAATAACAGAGGATCAGGCAGGAGACCACAAGGATTAAACACCCAGGAACTTTCTAATAGAACTTAACAACTGGCAAGGTGCAGAAGACTGAATTCCCCTTCTATACTATTTGTATTTCGCTCCATGCACAATGACGTCATCATGCCGGCGCATAAACCTGGAAGTGCGCCGGCGTGCGTGCCACAGGGGAACCGGCCACAGAAGGGGTAGAAGCAACACAGCAGGCGTCCACGCCGATGGAACGGTGGTGGATTCCGCTACCCGCTAGACCACCAGGGTAAGTCCTTACAGGGGTTCGGCCAAATGCAAAATAGTGGATTTGGTGCAAATAAATAAGCTGGCCTTAGGCACAAAGATAAAATCGTATAAAACGTAGGTTCATATGATTTTCGAACCATGTGTATATTGTCCAGTTATTTTTCATACCACAGCAATCAGTCGTTTAGTCAATGGTTACAGGTAGAGGATTTCTGTTGGCTAATGATAATTTCTCAGCATGTATAGATATTAGTGGGTGACTGTCACCAGTATTTGTTGGACACAAATTTCCTACGATTGCTGCCTGTCAATTCATGGCCAGAACATTGTCTGATTTCTTCTTGTACTACTAATTTAATTGGTTAGTTGTAGGTTGAAAGATTGCAACTCATCGTTCAACGGACATGAGGGTAAAATGTGAACGCCTCTGACCAGCTTCTCCAAGACTGCTTATAGAGTGACCTACTAATATATTAAAGGGAAACTACACTTCTCCCAGCTACTTTTAACCGAATTGTTGTGTTTGGTAGCCGAGGATGAGGAGGGTATAACAGTGCTTTATTAGCACGTTCATGCAGCCATTACATAACAGCAGTAACTCTTACTTTCACTTTTAAGCTGTGCTGAAAGTCCTGTGCATGCACAGTGACACCCGCAGGCCATTTGTATAAACACCACATATTCCCCCTATAGTAGAAAAGCATTTGGACAAATATAATAAACAGTAACAATTAAACAGTATGTTTCTTAAAGCTATATATACATTCTTCACATGACATAGTCCTTGGTCCATGCAGATAGTTTTCTGATTCTCTCAGTATGCCTTATTGGTTCATTTTCTTCAGGCCTATTGCAGTTGGCATTAGAGAGTAGGAAAATGTCCTTCATCAAATGGAACATCTCCAAAGTCATATCTAGCACGATGACTTGCATTCCATATGCGTCCATCAGACAGTTCATATGTGTATTGTCCTCGCTGGTGTCTCACTTTAAGTAGTGTAGCAAATTTTGATTGTCCTTGTTTCAGTATTCCTGGTTTCTTAATTCTGACTAAAGATCCAGGCAGTTCATGCAGCCCTTACATAACAGCAGTAAGTCTTACTTTCACTTTCAAGCTGTACAGAAAGTCCTGTGTATGCACAGTGACACCAGCGGGTCATTTGTATAAACAACACACAAATGACACCTACTACCCCCCAACCTAAGTGCTCCCATGTAGCCCCTCACAATGGGGAAACAGCTAACTTTGGGGCAGTTGGAGTTGACAATAAATTTAACCTCAAACTTAAAAATTGCTGGGCGAGGATACTCATTCGCTTTTTAGAAACAAGAAAATGAAAGTGCCCTTAAAGCATTTACCAGTTAAGTCCAGATCTTTCTACAGGTCCAGGGTGGCTCCTGCCATAAGGCAAGGTGAGAAGGTGTGTATCAGTTTGCCCAGGGGAAGCAAAAAGCTACCATTGCATTACACCCAGCCTTCACAATGTTGTGAGCCCCACACTTGAGTGTAATAGTTCTCATCCAGAGCAGTCACAGTAGTAAAGATGCTGCTCCATTTACTATTACTATAACCTTTGCACTAGGGATGTGGCCTCCTCAACCCACTCTGACACAAAGTTGGTAAGCATGGGGGGGGTGGGGGTTTGCCTCGGGTGATGGCAGCCTCTGTAGTGCCCCTGTGCAGGTTTAGTAACCAATAGCAACAGCTAATATATTGTTCTTGGTAAGCTGAAACAAAGCACCTGATTGGTTGCTATAAGGTTACTATAAGTTGTTAAGGTGGCCATACACGGTGAGATACGGGCGGTCAGACAGATGTGGCTGTGATCCTCCGATCACATCCGATCGACATATTGATTGGTTAAGCCCGTCAGATGTTTGGAATATGTATTTTCTGAAGTTTTTTTGCACATAAGTGACCAGGTGTGGCTGTGTTTAGACATCAAATACTAAAACATAGCAGAACTGATAACAAGCATTGCAATTAAATCCAGGACTTCTGCTCCAGTGTACAGACAGAAATAAATGACAAGTTAGGGCACTGGAATCATTTATAGTTTTAGTCTTACTAGTTCTGCAAAATGCATTATATGCCCCATTTAGATACCAAATTATAATAAATGATGATCTTGTATAAAAAAAAAATAGAGAGTCCTTAGAAGATGAGGCTTTATAAAGAAATTCTTCTTAATTTAGAAGTAGTGATGGGCGAATTTATTCGCCAGGGGCGAATTCGCGGCGAATTCCCGCGATTCGCTGCTGGCGAATAAATTCGCGAAACGGGCAAAAAAATTCGCCAACAAAAATTCGCTGCGTCAAAAACGAGTCGCGCGTCGTTTTTGACGCGACGCGCCGAAAACGACGCGACGCGTCGGAATCGACGCGACGCGCGTCAAAAACGGCGCGACGGGCGTCAAAAACGACGCGCGACTCGTTTCGCGAATCGGCGAAAAATTCGCGAATTTCTCTGGAAATTCGCAAATTTTTAGGCGAAGCGAAACGCGCCCGTTTCGCCCATCACTGAAGACTTTTTACCTAAAATGATTGGTTCATCTAAATAAAAGTGGCAAGCTATCTTATTAGCTGATGTGGGTGAAATGGCACTTGTGCATGTGGCTACTTCTTTCATTGTGAATGTAGGGTCAACTGGATCTAGTTTTTGGGTTAAAGGGGTGGTTCACCTTCAAGTTAACTTTTAGTATATTGTAGAAGGGCCAATTCTAAGAAACTTTTCAATTGGTCTTCATTATTTATTTTTCGTAGTTTTATAATGATTTGCAATTTTCTTCTGTTTCTTTGCAGCTTTCAAATGGGGGTCACTGACCCCATCTAAAAACAAATGCTCTGTAAGGCTACAAATGTATTGTTATTGACACTTTTTATTACTTATCATTCTATTCAGTCCCTCTCCTATTCATATTCCAATCACTTATTCAAATCAATGCAGGGTTGCTAGGGTAATTTGTAGCCTAGAAACCAAATTGCTGACACTGCAAACTAGAGAGCTGCTGAATAAAAAGCTAAATAACTATAAAACCACAAACAATAAAAAATGAAAACCAATTGCAAATTGTCTCAGAATATCACTCTCTACATTAAACTAAAAGTTAAACTCAAAGGTGAACAACCCCTTTAAAATCAACAGCTGGATCTAGTGGGGTTAAACACACTACACCTATCTATTTATGTTGGGCTTACAATATTCATATAATAGATAATCCTTTTAATCTCTCTCCACTACACTAACTTTTTCAGGCTTATGTTTCAGTTTACTACACTTATAGAGGATGCCTTTGGCTACTGCCACACGGGGGGGGCTGCTGAAATTTCAAGGCCAAAAATCATATGTGGGCATCAGCCTCCTCTCCTGCCAGCACCCAGCACCACCGTGTCGGCTCGAGTGCAAGCACACATGGTTGATTTTGGCACAGAAATAGGACACTTCTCATTCCCAAGCCAAAATTAATCCTGTGGGCCTGCTCCCAAGCTGATGCAACCGATCCTATCGCAGGCCGGAGAGGAGGCTATTTTTGGGGCGATTTCATCCCTCTTGTGGCATTAGCCTTACAGTATGACTCCTGCTAGTGCTTGGAATTAGTATTTTGTGCAAATGGTTATTATATTGATAAAAATGGTTTCCTTCCATGGGATAGGGTTTTGACTTAGGTATA
>CM044431.1:217024121-217039766 GCA_024363595.1 Xenopus borealis | reverse complement strand
TATATATATATAATGCATTTGGTTTTTCATGAATATTAAAACACATTACAGACATAATTAGGTGGTATAAGAAAATAATTATTATCTGCTATTTATATTCCACCTATATTTTCTGCAGCCCTTTACAGAGATTATACATCAGTCCCTGCCCCAGTGAAGCTTAAAATCTCCCGTCCCTGTTACACTCACATTCACTATGGTCAATTTTATCTGGAGCCAATATATACTTAGCTCAATATGCATTTAAGTTGGGGTGTCTAATAATCATTTTCACAGTTAGGTTTGATTTTGTTTTTGAGAAATAAATGGTTTATCAGTGTGCATCTTCAACCTTCTCCTACTGCAATCAGCCCGACCATGCCGTGTGCCAGCAGTGCATATTACTGGTTCATGGAATCAAGTTCCATCTACTGTATCTGTGATTCAGAGCATTGTCTTTTAATAGTTTGTAGGGAATGCAATGTTCACATATGACTCTTGTTTAAAATATGGGCCATTTGTTTTTCCATAGAAGGAATCGTTTTACTTTCACAGAAAAGCTGCATTTTCTAGATTTGAAAAACTAAAAATCACAGGCTAAATAAAACTGCGAGGAGCATTTACATACCTTCCTGTGCCTCACTAGCAAGATTCTGATGGGCCGGTCTCACTTGAACTGCCAAAATTCAAGGTTTCTATTTGCTCTGGTTAATGTTATATTGGTATAAGGCACACACACAGTGTCAATGAAAACAAGTCTGCCTCTGGCTTTGTGCTCCTGAAAATAAAGATAAAGAAACAAAAATGCTAAAGCATATTATTATTATATGTATTTTATTTTAACCAAAGATATTTAAATCCAAATCATAAATTTGCAGTTGAATAACATTCGGTCACCAAACATCGTACAGGAGGCAATAGCTTTACTTACTGTAAAGAGGGAACTGGAAGATGAGACAATTTTTTAAAAATTTAAAACCAGATGAAAATAAAAAAGAGAGGTATAATGATCCTTTGAACTGAAGATGCATACCTTGTGTAAGGTATTATCATACTCTGGTTATGTTTTAAAGAACCACACCATGGTTTAAAGACACATGTAGGGATCTATAGGAATAACCAGTTCCTATAGGGTTAAATCCCCACCCTTCTAGTTACTAGGCAGAAGCCTATGTATCTATTCTGTGTTAATACCTGTAGTTATTGGCCAGGTGGCGCTGTGACCACATCCTGCCTCAATCTGATATAGTGCTGGGAAGGGAGGGGCAGCTTTCTCTTTGGCCTCTGGATGGTGATCCAGCAGGGACGCCCTCCGCACCGCTCTGCCCCTCTGTCCGTGTGCACTTCGGCAATTTAAAGGTGCAGGCACGCTGATGTATGACGTCAGTGCTCAATGGCGCCAAATTCAAATGTATAAAAAGGAATCACTGTTTTTTCTCAGTTTCCCGTGATAGGTTTAATCCTGGTGCCTTGTACTTTGTTCTGTGAAGCTTCTAGTTCTCCTGATTTCCTGTGTTTGACCCTGCCTGGCTTTTTGACTACTCTGACCTCTGAAACCTGATCTTGCCTGAAACCGACTTTGATTCTGCTTAAAGGAACAGTAACATCAAAAAATAAAAGTGTTTAAAAGTAATGACAATATAATGTAGTGTTGCCCTGCTCTGGTAAAACTGATGTGTTTGCTTAAGAAACACTACTATTGTTTATATAAATAAGCTGCTGTGTAGCAATGAGGGCAGCCATTCAAAGGAGAAAAAGCTCACGTTACACAGCAGATAGCAGATAAGCTCTGTCTGTCAAATGGTGTTATCTGTTCCATCCATTATCCATTAGTTAACCTGTGCCATATAGCCGTTTTTCAATTTACGCCATTGCTCTACAGCAGCTTGTTTATATGAACTATAGTAGTGTTTCTGAAGCAAATAGATCAGTTTTACCAGTGCAGGGCAAGAGTACATGATATTTCATTACTTTAAAACCCTTAAATTTTTTGGTGTTACTGTTCCTTTAACCCTCCTGATTGATTTCCTGGTTCAACTCCTGCCTGTTATTTGACTCTGATTCTGCCTCACTCCATCTGATTGATTATCCGGGTTGACCCTTTGCCTAGCTATCTGCCTGCCTTGATCCAGCTGTCCGACTACGAATCTGCCTACTCCTATCTACAGTCGTGCCCTTATCCTTACCCTTATCTTGCACCTCTCGTATAAGTCAAGGTGGCATCCAAGTAAGCAGAGGGCTTCCTCTGTGGTCCAAAGGTGGTCACACTACTGGTGAAGCACGAGCCAAGACCGGGGTGCTTGGTGTTTGTTCTGGTGTTGGGTGCCGACCGTGACAGTAGGGTTGCCACCCAAGGGCCATGGCAGGTATTACAAATTTAATGGCAATGTAATTGCCAGTAATTTGTAATACCCTTAACAAAAGTCCTTGGCTCTTGACCTTAAACATATTTTTTCACCGACACTGTTGTGGCTTCGCCCCCTTTAATATCATAAATATTTGTTCCCGTCCCCCAACTAGCCGGTACCTGGGTACGCTATATTAATACATGTTAATAATAATCACGGAAGAGGTCATAAGTATAAAGTGACACTAATGAAGGGATGTAAGAATGTTTCAGTCTGATGAAGTCATTCTCAAGGTGTGGGACTGACCCTCTAAATTGCTGGCCATGTTTGAAGGCCCCTTTATGGTGAGATAATGGTTAAAGTCTTACTTGGTGTCTTGTTACTAAAGGAGTTATCATGGTCAAAATTTAAATCACAAAAATGGAAATCTGTCTCTAGTCCTTTCTGCACTGATTGAGCATTGGGGTAAGTAAAGCAATCAAGAGTTCCTCAATTCTCATGTGTTTTCTTAATTCCTATACCTTCCTGCCAATCATTTTTATTCTGCCAACTAATAAGCGTAGTAGGCTTTATGAGCTGAACAATTTTTTATTAAACAGTTATCCAACTGGTATTGTAGTTCTTGTGTGTGCATTTTCTTGACTCTTACAAATCAAAAGTGTGTATTTCATGGGCGGCCCCAGACACTTTTCTTTTTCAATGTGGCCAAAAGGTTGGACACCCCTGGTGTATACTATGAAATCCTTCTATGGCTCAGCTTAATCACAATGTCAGCGACTGAAACAGAATAAGGTACTTGTCTAAGTAAAGTTAATGCTTAATGTGCTTAAACTAAATGAAACTTTTTCTGTAAAAAGGAAAGCGAGAATAAAACTATGGAGAAAAAACTATAAAATCTGGGGCTGTTTTCTGGGGGAGAGGCACATGAAAAGAGACATGATTATTCTTTATATGCTCATAGGTACTTTAGGACTTTATAGACTTTTTGTTTTACATACATAATAAGGAACAGGCCCTCTAGAGGAACTGAAATTTCACCTGAAACTGTGAAAATGGTTTCTATGTGTGCATGAGAAAGGTCAGCTGTGTAGGACCAAAATGTTGATTTGCACCATTAAATTTCTTGAACATAGATTAAGTCCCATGAGTGCTCCATGTGTTTCATGCTGTAGAGGAGATGCTACCAAAGAGAAGGCTGCTGCTACTACTGCTGCGTAGTGATGGGCGAATTTATTCGCCAGGGGCGAATTCGCGGCGAATTCCTGCGATTCGCCACTGGCGAATAAATTCGCGAAACGCCAGCGAAAATTACGCTGGAAATTCGCAAATTTTTCGACGAAGCAAAACTGGGTAGATTCGTCCATCACTACTGCTGCGTTGTCAGCATTTTTTTTCTGGTGGGATCTGTCAACAGTCCTACTCTACTCACCAGTTTATAGAAACTGCACAGACACCTGCATTCATACTAATAACACTCTCTTAAACAAATGCACAAATGTTTGTAGGCTGTTGTCGTCTAGTGATATTACTAGTCAAGTCCTGTTGCCTCTAAGGGCTCTGCAGAAGCACCTACAAACATATAACGTAGCAGTCTCTTCAACGAGTGCCCAAATCAAGTCTCTAAGATGTTGTCCTCACGGTCTACTACTACTAGTCAAGGCCTCCTGTTGCCTCTTAGGTCTGTTTAGAGACACCTGCCTTCATAAAAATCAGTCTCTTCAACTAATGCAGCTGCTGAATTATATTTGTATTGAAGGCTTTCATATGTGTATGCAGCGTCAAAGGCATAATGGGTTTGACACCCCCTTAGTTCAATAGAAGATGCATAAAAATTGACATGTATATGTAGAAATGAAATGTGTGAACATGCTAGCAGAATTTTACGTTGTGTGAAAAATGCATCACATGACACATGCATCTAATAAGTGTGTTAACAGTATAAATAGCCAGTGCCCAGCCTTTCAAACTTTAGGAGTGGAAAATATTTTTAATGAAAACAATGATGGCAGGACCTGGTGCTCCTAATTATCAACAACTGTACTATTTTGTTAAATCCCTGCTCAGGGCAGGATATGATAACTTCTCCTAGAGATTTATTTACCTTAGTGTCGGGCACTCTCATGCACAGGGGTCCCCAACCTTTTTTACCCTTTAGCCACATTCAAATGTAAAACGAGTTGGAGAGCAATACAAGCATGAAAAATTCCATGGGAATGCCAAATAAAGGCTGTGAATGGTTATTTCGGAGCCCCTATATGGACTGGCAGCCAACAAGAGGTTATTTATGCAACCAAAAAGCTTGGATTTTAAAAATAAGCACCTGCTTTGAGGTCACTGGGTGCAATATCCAAGGAGTTGGAGAGGAAAATATTACTCACAAGCCACTGGTTGGGGATCATTGCTCTAGAATCTGTCATGAAGTCCACAGCACCGTAGCACACTGACAAATGAATTACTTATGCTTAATGATATTTATTGGCTCCAATTCAAGTAGACAAAGCAACGTTTCAAGCCTCGCAGGGCTTGTTGTCAAGCCTATAATCTTTCACAACACTCTGGGGCAGATTTACTAAGCATCGATGTGAAAATTCGAATTTCGAAGTAATTTTTGGGTACTTCCACCATCGAATAGGCCAAAATTCAAATTGAAAAAATTAGATTCGAATTTAAAAATTTGACCATTCAGAAATCAATGTACTGTTCAATCCTTTGCCGCCGAATTGCTGTTTTATGGGGACCTCCTATAACCTTTAAGGAGTGTTTTTGAAATTTTGGAAAAATCAAATATTTTTGGAGGAAATTGTTCGAACTGAATGATTCGAACGATTTTTACCCCTTTTAAAAAAATTAGATGGTCAAATTTCGAAGTTTTTAAACCTCGAAATTCGACCCTTATTAAATCTGCCCCTCTGTGCTAAATAACCATAAGTGTGGGTGGGGAAAAGGTCAGGGTAAGTGTTGGTCGGGAACATCCGTTTCAATCAATTAATCACTGTGTAACACAAAATTACCCATTTGTAACCCTTTGATAAAAAGTGTTCATTTAATAAAAAGTGTCCATTGTAGTTTCTTCATGTTTCTAATAATTCGTCCGGTTTTGTTATAAATGTCCATAAATATTCTGGGCATAAAATATCCATAAATATTCTATGTGTAGAGATATATTATAAACAACCCCGCTAAAAATGTAATACATAAATAGTACCAAAAAAAAACAAAACTTATTTGTAAGTAAATATCATCACAGATTGAAATGAACAGCATAAAACTGTTTAGAAAGAAGAGACTTGGGAAAATCTGAGATGCTTTTATTACCTTTCTTGCCAATTATAGTCACATCAGCTCAGTATTCTCCTATGTAGAAGGTAATGTCAGCACTCAGAGTTATCCAATTCCCAAACCTAACTCAATAACCTTTAAAAAAGGTA
Organism: Xenopus borealis; assembly: GCA_024363595.1. NCBI lineage: Eukaryota > Metazoa > Chordata > Amphibia > Anura > Pipidae > Xenopus > Xenopus borealis. Next base: position 217,034,011 of record CM044431.1, on the reverse strand, counting down.
GAAGGAAAAATTGTTAAAAGCATTATGTAACAACAAACAAATTTCTACTCTGTGTAATCCCTGTTTAACCCACTGGGCCAGACTGTGTCCAATCTATCTTGCCATCCCCTCTCCTGAGTGGCTCAACTGAATCTAACATGTTGCTCACAAGCCACTGGTTGGGGATCACTTCTCCAGAATCCGTGGCACTGATTAACTGTGCTGAATGAAAGTCCAAGGTGTCTGTTTGTACTGGGCAATGTTACAGTCTTTGCATAATGTTTATTTTGGCTAAATACACATATTGCCCCAGGAGGCCATTGTTTATTTGTTATTGCACAAGTGCATAAGTGGGCATAGGCATCCCGGAATCACAATATAAATACATGATCCTTATGGGACTGTAAATCCTAAAAAATGTTCATGAAATTTAAATTGCTATGATAAAAAGCACTGGGATCTTGACAAAGTTTCCAATTGAATGTGTAATGTTTCATCTCCTTGGAACAAAGGAAAAGAAAACTTTGTGCCAATTGTACAGAGGGATCCAGCTGTAGATATTTGGCCCAATGTGTGTTCCATCTAAGCACCAAAGTGCACAAGGGAGGCAAATCTGGCATAGGTGCTACTAGCTTACAATAAGTGATTTGTGCACTAAGGCTGTGACACCACCCCATTGCTTGCTGCAACTTCAGTCACATTCACAAAGCTTGCACTAATTTGCATGAATATTGGTCATGTTATATCTAATATAAGTAATTCTAAAACAACTGGACTTGCTGAGTAAGCATTGACGATGTTTCATTACTCATCCGAGCAGCTTTTTCAGTTCAGCTGACTGTTGTGGGACGTTCTCAGCATATAAATGCCTCCACTAATCCAATCATAATGGCACATTGTAATGCGTCAGAAAGGGGACATCTGAAACTCACAGGGGTGTGATTCTGTGGAGTTACTGTAATAGGATTACCAAGGTATCATGCAACTCCTACAAACAGGTGTTATTTGTGAGAGTTCATGCAACTCTCACAAGTAACACCTATTTCTAGGAGTTGCATGATACATTGGTAGGAGTTGCATGAACTGAAGAAGCTGCTCGGATGAGTAGTGAAACGTCTTCAATGATTACTCAGCAAGTCCAGTTGTTTTAGAATTACTTATATTAGATATACTAGATATACCATTACCTGGATGAATCAAAATCTTCATAGTCATTGGTCCTTGTTAAATATTGCTGCCTTGTGGGGGAAAAACATTGCACTATGCTCTATGTCATGATGGTACAGTAAGTTCCAGCATTGAAAGGCTTTCTAATTTTCCCAATTCAATAAATACACAAATACCCCTTAAATGACATAAGGACAGACTGTTTGCTAGAGTGTTATAAGTTGGGTGTTTGCGGCCCTTAAACTCTGTGTCAGCAGCTTTTTAGTTTTCGCATACTGGGGCTGTTTTGGGTGTGACTGTGTGTACGTTCTGCACAGTTTAGCAGGTGACGGCATGGGCCTTTACAGTCGTACGTGTGTCTATGTTGGTGTCCATGACACTCTGCATTTGTAAATGATTGTAACCCCATCTAGGCTAGGCTAGACCATGTCCGGCTAGGAAACAAGCTGATGACGAGTTACATTTGACCCTCTCTCCACAAGATGGGCCTTTGCTACATGAAATGGTGAAGGAATAGTGTTGTGCAACTGTGTCACCAAATAAAAGAATTGATACCAGAAGGTCCTTGAATAAAATAAAAAGCAACAGGCTTTATTCACTTAAAGCACAAATCAGGGTTTTGATATTCACAATTCTCTGAGGTATTCACATCACGTCAGGTAACATCACAGCATTTCAGAGCCAGCACCTTGTGACATGCCTGTGAAGATAGCATACAACATGTATAGATGCACTCTCAGTATCTCTGTACAGTGACCTGGATCCCAACCCACTGGATCAGGGAAATCACTAAACTTAAATCCCAATTAGGTTGATTCCTACACTACAGGCCAGTCTCACCTGAGGAGAGAGCTACACCCCTTCATATCCCTCCTAGTTGGAGCACAGGCTGCTCTTGCTCACTAGTTCTATCTGCCTCACTTTCCTAGAAAGAGCTGTTACAGAGAACTTTACTACACATAATTCACTGGTCCCTCTATCCCTGACTTCACCCAGGGCCTCACCACCCTTGGGACCTTCCCTTTTCTGGGGCATAAGTGCCAGGCTTCCAGAACATTCACATTCACCACCTCCTGGAGTTGCTGACGAAGAGAGAGTTCCACCCTCTGCTCAGCACTATACTGAAGTGTGGCAAGAACTTGTCATCATTTGAAGCATTTGAAGCCATAGTGGACCCTGTGGGTCCCTACATCAGTTTTATAGAGTTAAATGTAAAAAACAGGGCTTTTCAGGCATTTTCCAGTCTGAAATTACGCTAATGCATGATATAAGTCTGAGCAAAACCTTTGCTGGCACTTTAGAAGTTTTGCTTTATGGGTGGCTTCAAAGGGCAATTTTGGGTGCTTTATTTTCCAAAATAAAATTAGGGCTATGGCTGGTTTGTTGGATTTCATGTGTGCCATTAGCAACAGTAATATAATTCAGATAATACTAATAATAGAGACAGAAAAGAACACTACTTTTTATAAAAAAAAAGATTTAGGTTTTATCCTTAATACATACAATTTGCTGCTTTTAATTTTATATTGAATCATTAAAGAGTCCAGACAATAATCTCCATCTTTTTGGTATTAATTGCATGCATCATTGTTGAGCACTTCCACCTTCATGTTTGCACATTTGACGGCAACAAGTGAGCAGAGGCTGATGGAGCGGAGTGCTCTGGTGCTTCCAACCTTGGCACAGAACATCTGGTCACTGTTGGTGGGACACTGGCGTGGGAGAATGCATGAGCACTCAGACACTAGAGGAGGAATTTGTACCAAAAACACTTTAATTGAATATTGTTTATGTCAATAATATTATTATATTTTACTTTAAATAATGCAAATATGAGTGGTCCTACACATGTCACCCAACTACTTTCATCCAGCTGCTCATCAGCAAACTCAAGATTAGTGGGTATCAGACACAACATGCTCTCACGTAGTAAAGGCCAATAGTCAGTCCCCACAGAACTCACTTTATTACTTCAATGCTTGTAGTAAAAAATACTCATGTGTCACTGTACCTGAACATTCCTCCCAGTCATAGCAGAAATCATCCCCACAAGGTTCCTTCTTTGTGCTGTTCAGTGCAAAAGACATCCGGGTGCGGTACCAGTCCAGCTTGTTATTATGGCAGGGACCTCTCTCCAGGAAATGCATCCGATCTGTACTTAGACAGTTCTCAGCCAAAAATTTGCAACGGGACATAGAGACAGAGTCCTGAGTAACAGTATCAAAAATGCAGAGATCTTCAGAGTAATGCCTATAAGCAAATAAAAGAGAGTGGTATGTTATATGTAGAGGGTATTATCTGTGGCCGTCTCTCCCCCCTTTTCCCTATAAAGGGTAATTTGTTAACCGAGCTGCAAGTGCGTCTCACTAAAATGCATGCAACTGTTGCACATACAGACACCATACATTTAATGAGAACTAAACCCATAAGTGCAAAAATCCATTCCCTGCATAGGCCCCCCTCCCGCCTAGCTAACTCCCCCCCCCGGGCAAATTCCCCTAGCTTGTTTCCTCCTTCTAGGTCCTCTCCAGAGTTCACGGCATCCACCTTCTACCGAGCATATTTCTTCCTGGATGCATTGGCGTTTCGTGGCACAGTAGGAGGCATTTGCCGGTTCGGATCTACTGCTCATCCTCAGAAAGTCACAAAGTTTCTGAAAAGAAAAAAATGAAACTTTGCGACTTTCGGGCACATGCACAGTAGCTCCATACCGTGAAATGCCTCCTACTTCTCCTGAAATTCACAAAGTTTTTGATTTCTTTTCATGGGAACTCTGTGACTTTCGGGCGCATGCACAGTAGCTCCATACTGGCAAATGCCTCCTACAGTTCCTGAAATTCACAAACTTTTCAATCTGTTTCTGTGGAACTTTGAGAATTTGGGTGCATGTAGGAGGCATTTGCATGTAGGCATGTAGGAGGCCTACGCAGGGGAGGGATTTTTGCACCTAGGGGTTTAGTTCTCCTTTAAGGGTACCCGTGTTCAAACCTGCTCTTTCTAATTCATTATAACTGGGCTAACATCCATTGCCTTCCTTGGTGGGCCAGTTGTGAAGGATGCCTCTCCAAGTAGTATTACCTTGAGTGCTATTACTATTTGGCCTGCCTCTGTCCCAGTGGGATGTCAGATATATATTCAATCCCCTTAATTGTGTGTGTATTTTCTCAGGCATAAATTGTGGGCACAACAGGCAAATGAAGCCCTGTATTTTCTGCCTGTCAGTGGCAAAAAAAAAAATGACAGTGTCAGGATCGCACCGCCCGAAGGCTTACTTGCAGCTCCGGGCGGCGCGTCCTATCTCTCCGGCATCGCTCCCACAATGGCGGCACCCATAGCTGCCACGTGGGTTGCGGTGCCGGGTAGTGACGTCATCACGTCGCGCCTGATGTGATGACATCACGGTGCCCCGTTTTCGGCGCCAAATTCAATTATTTAAAGGGCTATTGAACGCCATAATGGCGCCCAGTTATAGGATTTGTTTGCCATTGTTCCTGGGTTTTATTTTGATCCTGATTCCTGTGTATTGATCATTTCCTGGACTTTGTATTGCTTTTGCTTGCCTACATAAACCTTTGCCTGGACTTTGACCTTGATTCCTGCCTGATCCTTGCCTGTACCAAGCTATTGGAACCTTAACCCCTAAGCTTCCTCCTTGGTCCCTATTACTTCCCTAGGGTGTCTACTAGGCCTACCCTGACAGACAGGACTCCCATGCACCTTAAATTTCATTTTCATTATAGACACAGCCGTCCTATTGATTTAAAATAATTGATTGAATAAAAAATTTTTTTTATTTCAAATCCTATTTTATCACGTTAGCCAAGCCAAATAAAATGTTATTACACTATATAAATTATTTGAATCTTGTTTCCTTCGGTCTGGGAATTCATAATTACAGCAAGCAGGCAGGAGCCATTTTTTGTGGTCACGGTGATTAAGGCAAACCTTGCGTCATCTCAAAGTCTTGTTTGTGCACCAAAATGGGGGACCTGATGTCCATCCCTATGCACTAGCTACACTATTAAATAGTAAAGAGAGGTGGGGAATGTGGGGAGTGCAGTGACATCTAGTAAGTGCTAAATGGAAAGTGAAAGTGATTGCCTGTCCCGCCTCTATGTCTAAGGCATAGAGAAAGGGCAGGCAATATTTAAATGACAGCTGAGATTTTTTAATGAGGTTAAAACATCTATGAACGCTTTAATAAAAAAAATAAAGTATTTGAATTTCATGTTCAATTTGAAAAGGACTTTTATTATACAGCTTTTTATGTCTGGGTGGTAGGTCCCCTTTAAGACTCAAAGCAATTTTGCCACATCTAAATGTGGCTAAATGTATGTCATTTTAATGTGTGCACGTTTTTGCACTGAATGGTTGCACCTGCATTAGTAAATGAAGCCCAGTATTTATGTTATTCAACGTCAGCCCATCACATTATGAAAGACCTATTGAACAAGAGCTGAAGGGCCACAGGTTGGACAGCCCTGTGTTATATAAATATTGGGTTCATACAAGTATGGTTTGCTCCAATATCACACCCAAAATGCTAGTCTGAAGGAACTCTAATACTCTTAATGACCAGCTGCAGTTGGGATCCGTTATCTGGAAACCATTTATCCAGAAAGCTCCCAATTACAGAAAGGCCATCTCCTATAGACCCCATTTTAATCAAATAATTCAGATATTTAAAATTGATTTTCTTTTTCTCTGTAAAAATATGAGTGCTTTGTACTTTGATCCCAAATAATTTATCCATATTAGATGCAAAATAATCCTCTTGGGTTTATTTAATGTTTAAATTAATTTTAAGCAAACTTATCATATGGAGATCCAGATTACAGAAAGATCCCTTATCTGGAAAATCCTGAGCATTCTAGATAATAGGTTCAATAACCCATATGAAAAACTTGTAGTCCTTACCCGCAATCTGTCCCTGGGGACATGCACTCACACTCGGATCCCATTTGCTTTTGCCCTGGATTGCAGATCCCCTGAATGACTTTATGTGGTTCTGCATCAGGAAATAAATAGTTGTGTGAATCATTTGATGGATGAAACCTTTTTTGAAGGAATTAGCCTATATTTGTAGCTTGCAAAAACTGCAGGTATAATAGAGGATACTGGAACTGGGAAGACATTGGTTCAGGGCAGAAAACTGCATATTATATTTACAGTTCTGCTAATTACATTTTCAAATGAGCCTCAACACTGATATCAAGGCAATTCTATAAACAATGTAGACTCATGATCATAAAAACTTCTCACTATGAATCCCTTTTAAAATAGTTTTGGCCCATCATCAGCCCTTTTCATCCAAGATTTTGTCAAAGTATTAAACTTTTCACTGAATTGGAAGTTCTGATCAGTTCATAGGGACACTATGAGCACCCTACTTAATACATAATGGAGGACTCACCTTCCACACAGCTGAGCTGTCCCACAATTGGAGGGTCCCACTCTAGATTGCTTCTACATGTGTATTTCCATTGTCCGGATGCAATAAATCCAATAGGGCATCTTATTTCAATGCTTTCTCCAACTTTGTATTCTGTTCTATACTGGATTATGTTAACATTTTCTGATGCTTCGGGTCTGGAACACGTTGTTCCTGAATGATATGTATACAAAAAAGAGCAAAATGTACTGAAAATCTTTCAGAACAAATGTGTCCTTACTTGCATCCAATTTGTATTCTATAAAGCCACATTCTACTGACATATACATTGATGGTCCTCTGAACTATAAAAAGTAATATTCTATATGGAACCATGACTGGAGTGGTTCCCAATCTGCAAGGCTATTTAGGGTAAAATCTTGGGACAATAATCAATATTTGCCTCTGTGGATATCCCTGAAAGCCAAGCTAGAAGGTCAGTTGTGATTTGGTACTAAACACTTATTTGCTTCCCAAAATTGTCTGATACATCAATGTTTTCCAATATATGTAACCTTGCATTAATTAAAGGGAACCTACCCAAAATTGGTGCTCCAAAGGGTGTATGAGCCAAAAGAAATCAGATACCCACTGGACTTGTGGACTGCAGGCCACTAACCCATGTGTGCAAATCTGACTGCATCAAGGCCTAAAGCTGGCATAATACTAGATTTATGGATAGGATTGCCGAGAATTATTCTTCCAATGATAATAATATACACAGTCAGTCAGGTTGGATAGTATAAACTGGATGACCCTGCATCAGTAGCCCCAAGATAATGTCATCACTATCATGTGTCCCTCTTTCCTGAATTTGGTATAAAGTACACCCCATATGGATGTCATATACTATGCATGAAAATCCATTTGGCACTTACGAATGCATTCTACATCTTCTTGCCTCCAAGTGCCATCAGGAAGACACCTTATGAACTGATATCCAGAGAGTTCATATCCTGAAACACATTCTATTTCAACCTGTTCAGCCACAGAGTACCACTTTTTGTCATTCTGTAAATTAAAAAAAACAACACACTGAAAGACTGTGTGCTACAACATATTTAGTAACTCTGACTGTAAACTAAGGATGGGACCTCCTTTCAACAATCTCAGGATTGACAATGTTTGTTACCTGTTTCTTTTAAGGGATGTAATTCTGCTCATGTATATCTGCTAATTTTTTTTATAAGGCTTCTAGAACCAAACCAGGGGTTCCCTAGCAATACAAAGACACAGGGCCACATGTTATATGGGAATTCTTAAAATGTTTTCTAGGGTTTGTTGCTGAGAGTCAAATGTTTTCTTTCACTGGAAACATTTGCACCTCCATCCTTTCTCTGTCTCTCCAGTTTACAGTCTTTAAGAGTTTTGGCTGCAACCACAGCCTTATTGGGACTTTGCACACTTGTAGGTATTCAATCCTCATGTTCCTCATTCTCCAAGGAATACTTTTTTGTAATTACTTTAACGAAAATGTTAAAAGATAGAAATCTTACTACAGAATAAGCATTTTCAGGCAGTTCAGGCTTTGGACATCCACCATCACGTTCCGGTTCTTCTTGATCGACTTCCTTTTTGTCTTCTCCATCATTAATGCATAGGGCTCCACTAAAGATGGAAATATTGAAATTATGAGTAGACTTCATATCATCATCAAAAGAGTTACTTCATCCAGCCTTGGTGCCTGACACACAGGTGAGGATACTACACAACAGAATTGTACTTCACCTGCTCCTTTCTTAGTGATGTAACAAGAAGTTTCTTTACCACAACAAAACCTTCTCTAAATCCATAGGAAAGATGATTTGTTTACAAATGCACTTGCCTGTGGCTCATCCTTGCCACTTGGGTGTCTAGACTAAAGATGCTCTTGTTTGGTGATCTTGCCAGTGAATCTTTTCATGAATTCCCAGCAACACAAGCTATGTTACACTGAATTAATATGCAAACAGACAGAGTACATTGCTTAGAAGATCCAGTCAGCAATTTTCCCAAGCATTGGTGTTACTCAAAATGCAAGGTGCAGACAATAGATATACCATAATGTACACAATGTAATCTTTCTTTCTTTTTTCAGTCATTAATCTGCTTCATTCTTCTTTTTCTTTAATTCGTTCATTCTTATTCTGCTCTGATTTCTACCTTGACCTTCTCTACTGATCTCCCCATTTTCCTTTTTTCCTACTCTCCTCTATTCTCTCTATGCTCTTCCACATCTGTCCACCTTGGCTTTACAGTGGCTCAATTACATAAACAATGAAATGCATATAAAAATAAATCGCTTGTTACTTACGTATCTTCAAACAGTGAGATACTACAGTTTTCTTCTTGAGTTGCCTCACCGTCACAAGGCTTTCCCCCATTACGTGGGTAGGGGTTGTTACATTCTCTTGTCCTTTTTTTGGTATAGGCTCCATCACATGAGCTCCATACCGTCCAGCAACCCCAGGCCCCATCAACCACAACTGAATGAGAAGAGGGTATCAAAATTTGGGAGGTTACCATTATTTAATACTCATATATGTATTCACATTATTCTACCTGTAGAAGCAACAAATACATTTGCAATTTTTGTCTGAAAATATGATATTTAGCCACGTACAGCACTGCAAGTGCAGTCATCAAAGTGCAGTTTTGAGGTGAACTGATTTTTTGTTCCCACAATGTAGCATTTTTATCCCAGATTTCCAGTAGTATCGCAGGCTGAACTAGAAATCTTGTAAAACTGTGCTGTGCCCACTTCAGTTGCTGTTGATTCACAAAACAGGTGTTCACTGCACTCAACCACCTCTGCTGGGATTCAAGCCTGAGACCTTTGGATTTCTGGTTCTATTCCTTAACTATTGGGCCAGAAACCCAAAGGTCCCTGACTCAAATCCCTGTAGAGTGTCCTGAGGAAACCCTGGAGCTGTTACTGTGCACAAGAGTATACCGTGCACAGCAAGGCTATTGAATTTCAACTATAAAATGCAATACAAACCAGGTTTGAAAAATGTTACTGCTGATTGTTTGTCATGTTTACCTTTACCTGCAGCTTCTGATATACTGGATGAAGAAGTTGTAGCACTGACATATTATCATCTACAGTTACAGCTGCTGATTTTAAGCAAGCTTGCCTCACATGTCCAATTGAAGTAAAACTACAGGACATCTTACAAAGCAAATGGCCAAATTCAGTTCAAAATCAGTCCTGATCTTCAACCTTACTACGGGATTAGATACGAATTGTCCTTAGTAGATGGCTATGTTGTCCGTGGAACTCACCGCTTTCTGGTACTCGAGACCTTGAGAGAAAAGCTCATACAACTTGCAC
>CM044431.1:216933411-216946361 GCA_024363595.1 Xenopus borealis | reverse complement strand
ATACATTTTACAAAAGGTGGCAACCCTAACAGACCTACTGACGTGCCAGTACAGTAAACTGAAGAGGTGAGCAAGAGTGTTGTGTCACTACGTGCCAGTACGTGTCTACTGCTACGCAATTCCATCTCCAGGAGTGAATGATCCTGATTGTACTGTGTTGGCGGGCCGCATCATTATTAATTTCATGACGGAGGCTGCGGCAGTGTGTATGCAAATTGGCCACTGGGCCGGACTTTGGACATGCCTGTCTTATTCAAATCAGTGCATGGATGCTGGGGTAATTTGGATCCTGGCACACAGATTTCTGAAATTGTAAACCAAAGAGCTGCTAAATAAGAAGCTAAATAACTCAAAAACCACAAAATAATAAAAAGTGGAAAACCATTTGCAAATTGTCTCTGAATATCACTCACTATATCATACTAAAAGTTAACTCAACACTAAAGTTAACTTTCCTTTAAAGGAGAATTTTAGCAAAAAAACCCGTACACCCCACCCCACATAGACCCCCCTCCCTCCTCCACCCCAGCCTAACTGCCCTCCCAGGGAAATGCCCTAACTTTTTATGTATCCCTCGGAGCAGATTCCAAGCAGCCATCTTCCAGATCTTTGTGGCTTCTTCTAGCACTTCAGCAATTCCATCCCTTACGGCGCATGCACAGTTGTCGCAGACTGGTAAATTGCTCCAACTGCGAATGCGCCTTTACACCGGTCTCCGTCAGCTTACCGAAGACCCGGAAGATGGCTGCAAGGAACTCCGATGCCTGAATCTGCACAGAGGGGTAAATAAGGGGCATTTCCCCAGGGGGCAGTAAGGCTGGGGGAAGGAGGGAGGAGGTCTACTTAGGGTAGGGTTGCCACATTTTCTTGAAAAAAATACCGGCCTTGCTATATATTTATCTTTTTTTCCTATTAATAACATTGGGATCAGCCATCAAAAATACCGGCCAGGCCGGTAAAATACTGGCCAGGTGGCAACCCTAACGTAGGGTGGGTTTGTTAAAGGGTTGCATTTTCCTTTAAAGAGGTTGTTCAGCATTGAGTTAACATTTAATATGATCTAGAGAGTGATTTTTTTTGCTAAAGGGTTGAATTCTCCTTTAAGTGCTCAGCAGGTCCCTTCCCTGTATAAGATAAATTTGGACTTAAGGTGCAGGGAGATTAAATTACTTGACTTGGAGCATGGGGAGTTTACAGAACAGCTGACATGCAAATCAGATTACTGTCACAGTTAATTAACTGCAGATGACACAGAAACTACACACACACTATACACTATTAAAAGTAAAGAAAGGAAATGCAGGAAACCAAATGTGGGAAATAGGATGAAAAGAGGCATACTTGAATTTCAAATTCACGCGAGTTTTTTTAAACTCCCATGAACTTGAAATTTGTCCAATCGAAATTTATCATAAAAATATATATTTTTTTAAACCCAGGTGAATTGGATCGACCCGAAAACTCGAATCGAATTCAATTCGAGTTTTAAAAGCTTGATTGAAGTTTTTTTCTCTGAATGTCGGGAAGGCTGCAAACATCACCGAATTGATCCCTGGACCTCTCCCATTGACTTATACAGCAATTTGGCAGGTTTTAGGTGGGGAATAGTTGAATCGAGTTCTTAAAGGGCCAGAGTATGATAAATCTTGAAAATCCAATTAAAATTCGACCCTTTATAAATCTGCCCCTTAAAGTGAAAAACAGTAAGCAGCCAAAAGGGCACATCATAAGAGAGGGGAGGAAATTATAGGAGACACTTTTAACCACAGAGAGGAAGGGAAACAACAGAAGTGAATTAAAAATAAACAAATACAGTATATGTATATACACATACAAAAGCTGTACATGATTTTAATACAGGTATGGGATCAGTTATACATAAACCTGTTATCCAGAAAGCTCAGAATTACAAAAAGGCCATCTCCCATAGATTCAATGTTATCCAAATAATCCATATTTTAAAAAAAAATGATTTCCTTTTTCTCTGTAATGATAAAACTGTAGCTTGTACTTGATCCCACTTAGTGAAAATTCAAATTAAAATAATTAAAGTAATTTTTGGGTACTTCAACTATCAAATAGGCCAAAATTTTATTCCAATTGAAAAAAATTTTTCGAATTGAAAAATTCAACCATCAGAAAATCGAAGTACTGTCTATTTAAAAAATTCGAATTTGACCCTTCACTACCTTAAACCTGCCAAATTGCTGTTTTAGCCTATGGGGGACCTCCTAGAACCTTTAAGGAGTGAAAATAAAATTTTGGGGGTGGGGGAAGATTCAATCGAATGATTTGAACAATTTTAACAATTTTTTGAAATTCAACCATTGAATTTTTTTTAAAAGGGTTTTTCGATCGAAAATGGACTGTTTTCAATCGAAAAACCCTTTTAAAAAAATTCAGTGGTTGAATTTCAAAGTTTTTTCACTTCCAAATTTGACCCTTGATAAATCTGCCCCTTAATGTTTAAATTGTTTTCTAGTAGACTTAAGGCATGGTGATCCAAATTAGGGAAAAATCTGTTATCTGGAAAAGGGCAAGTCCTAAACATTATGGACAACAGGTCCTATACTGGTGTCGGACTGGCCCACCGGGATACCAGGAAAACTCCCGGAGGGCCCAGATGTCAGTGAGTCCATTTGCTTCTAACCATATGGCATATTTCACGGTCATTCCCTATTTCCTTATGGTAAAAAAGAGGCGTAATAATAGAAGAATAGAGTATAGTAAAAAGATATAAAAGACTAGGAGAAAAAAGAGGTTGAGTGAGGAGAGGAGGAATGTCCATGGTCTAAAGTTTTCCAATGGGCCCCTGGTCTAAGGTTTTCTGCTGGGCCACTGGCATAACAGTCCGACACTGCCGGTACTGGTTTTGTGTTATATAAGATAAGAAGCATTTTGCGGCGGTGAGGGCAGTGGCATGCAGGGAGGTTGTGTGAGCTATTGTTTACCAGACGTCCTGTGAAATATGGGCTGGTTTGTTATTGTTACCAAAAAAAGACAGGGCCAAGATGTCCAAAATTCTTCAATTTACTGCTACAGCAAATCAGATTTTATATGTGATTTCTTCAATCGATAGTTCTGGAAAGAGCCTTAAACAGCTTTGACTTCATGGTTAGATACTAAATCTATTGTATTCAACACAACGTATCTGTTTTTTTCCCATTAGTTTTCCATATTATCCTGTACTCCTATGACAAAGAACTTCACACAAAGTAAATATGTATTTATTGTACAAAACAATTTTCATTTTATAAAACAGCTGCCATCTTTGATAAGGATTTTTCAAACCTTTTAGTGAACATAGAAAAGAATGAACAGTGGATATACAGTATCCATAGTTGTGCTACCTTTTAGCTAGAATAGTGAGAAATGAAACATTATTTTATTGTTTATAACCTGAATACAGAAGGGCGAGTTCTAGGTGCGAAAACTTTACTCCTAATTCAGGCTTGTTTTACGCCCAACTTTGATAGTTTCATTGTCTTGTGATAAATAGTGAAATAAGTGTTTCTCACTGAAATGCCCCTGACTTTAAAGGAAAATCTGGAATTGGATTAGTAGATAAACTAGTCTGTTATATTTTGATAGCTGAGAATTAGTAGAGTATAACTATATGCTTTATTAGCAGGTTCATGTAGCCATTACACAACAGCAGTAACTAGAATTCTATCACTGTCAAGCTGTACTCTCAAGCTGTACTGCATAGTACAAGTAATGTGCACAGTGACACCCACATTCCCCCTATAGTAGGAAAGCATTTGGACAAATATAATAAACAGCAACAATTAAACAGTATTATCATATAAATTCTTCACATCACATAGTCCTTGGTCCATGCAGGTAGTTTTCTGATTCTCTCAGTATGCCTTATAGGTTCACTTTCTTCAGGCCTTGGAATCAGGAGTAGGAAAAATGTTCTTCATCAAATGGAACATCTCCAAAGTCATATCTAGCAGGAGCAAGACGACTTGCATTCCATATGCGTCCATCAGACAGTTCATATGTGTATGGTCCTCGCTGGTCTCTCACCTCAAGGGGTGTAGTAAATTTAGATTGTCCTTGTTTCCGTATTCCTGGTTTCTTAATTGTGACTAAAGATCCAGACTGAAAGTGCACTTCTCTTGCACCACGTTTTCTGTCAGTATAAGCCTTGCATTTGACTTGTTGACATTTCACAATGTCAGCAATAGATTTTGTAGGAACAGTATTTGGTGGAAGTTTGATGTCTGCAACATGTAAACTAGTGCGCATCTGTCTGCGTTGTAATAATTCAGCTGGAGATGCTTGGGGTTTTGCATGGCACATTGCTCTGTAGTTATGTACTGGTTTTACCTCTGGTCTCAATTTAACTTTGTGCACAATGTTCTTTGCAAAGCCCAGTGAAGTGTTGCTTGTGGTGAAATTTTAGACACAGGCTGTGTGGGAGGCACTGGTGCTGTAGTAATGAGACCATGAACTAATTGTAGGTTTAATGCAGCAAAGAGATCCATTCCAAGTAAAAGTATAGCAGTACCCTTATTTACAATGTAAAAGTCACATTTTGCAATATTTGATTCAAATTGTACAGTTACTGGCAAGCAACCAAGCACAGTGATTGGATCCTTTAAGTAACTGACTAGTCTCAGAGCAGGTGCAACAAGTGTATCTTTTGCAAAGTATTTCAAGAAAATATCCTTTGGTCGTATAGAAACAGCTGAACCTGTATCAAGGTTAATGGAGTGTCCCTTGTCAGCAGATGCAGTATTGACATTGACAGTGCATATAAACTTGTCTGGAATAAATCTACCAGCTTTATGCACACTTAATACTGTAACATTTGTAGCAGTGAGTTCATGAACATCTTTAGCAGAACTACAGCAGACCTTAGCAAAGTGACCTACCTTTGAGCATTTGCAGCACTGTACAGCTTTTCCAGGACATGTAGCATGATTTGCAATGTTTTGTGCTGAACCACAGCAAAAGCAGTATTTTTTTGCATTTGCTGTACTGTTTTGCAGTGAATCCCTTTCCTTAGCACTGTATTTTTTGCCTGTGACTGTGCATAACTAGGCCACAGTGCTGAAGTCACAATCTGTACATTCCCAGCAGTTCCAGTGGCTGAGAGTTTTAGCCTCTGCCACTGCTTTTTCAATTTGGCTAGCAACTGTAATAGCCTTTGCAAGGGTTAAATCCAGCTCTAGGAGAGATCTCACTCTAATGCGATGTGAGTTTGTTTTTTCCACTATTTGGTCTCTAAGGATTTCATCAGTTAGGTTCCCAAACTCACAGGTAACAAACAGCTGTACTGAAAGTACTGTGTATCTGCATAGTACAATTAATGTGCACAGTGACACTCGCAGGCCATTTGTATAAACACCACATATTCCATTAATGGAATACAATAACACTGAACATACCAGAATATTCTAATTTCCATATTTCTGAGCTGACATTACATTTTGCCATCTCAACATATGCCAGGCTAAAGGAATACTCAATATTTAGGGGCAGATTTCCTAATGGTCGAAGTGAAAATTTTAGTTATAAAAAATTTAATTTTGAAGTACTTTTTGGGTACTTTGACCATTGAATAGGCCAAAATTCAGTTTGAAAAAAATTTGAATTGAATTTTAAAATTCTTTATATACTTCGAATTCAACACCTTAAAGCTGCCGAATTGCTATTTCAGCCTATGGGGGACGTCCTGGAACCTTTTATATGTGCTTTTGAAATTTTTGAAAAATCAAAGCATTTTTGGCAAAATCGTTCAAATCGAACAATGCATTTGAATGATTCGAATGGTTTATATTTCACTGAAAATTGACCTATTCAAATGAGAAAGGTCCATTTTCGATTGAATTTTTTTTTTAACTTGAAATTTGACCCTTAATAAATCTGCCCCTAAATGTATTTGTTCTTGTACTTTTGTCCAAGAACATATACATACACTCTGACAAAATAGCAGTTATAACTGGATTCTGGATAACAGGTTCCATACTTGTACTTGTTATGTGTTAGATAAGATTTAGCATTTGAAGTGGTGAGTTTCAAAGTTAGTACAATGACATACAGGGAGGTTTTGTTAGTGAAATAATACACCACCTACTTTGAAATATAAGGATCTCTGAAGTCACCTCCAAATCCCATGACCTTCCTAAAAAGATTGTGGTCATATAACACCTCAGTGATATCTAATATCCTTATATTTTACAACAGGGAATATATAATCCCCTGTATTTTTTACAGTGGCTATACCTCTTAACTGGGATAAAACATTTATGCATATACAGAACAAGAATATAAAACAAGAATTTCCAACCTGTAATCCTCCACCTTCTCCACAATGCCCCAGTATAACGAGTGATATAATCCTGATAAGAATGTATACAATTTTTCATTGTGCAGTCCTAAAGCTCTTATATACTACAATCAAGGCTGTATTTACTGTAAGTCCAGTGCCATCCTAGGCACTGAACCTTACAGGACCCCCCATTGAAAATTATTTCACTAAAAAGTTTCACTAAAAAACAAAACAAAATTTTGAGCACAAAATAAAGATTTATTATGCCCTGCTAAAAAAATACTCCAGCAAAAACATGTTGATTTCATGTAAAAGTCAATGGCCAAGGTCCCTTTAAACATCTGAAGATGTTATTTGCCTTCATGATTTTTGGGTCTTTTTTTATGCAGATTTTCCCATGAAAACCCAATAAATTTGAGGTATTCAAGTTTTTTTCTCCAATTGCATTTAATTGAATTGAGATTTTTTTCATAAATAAGAAAACCTTAGAGTGTGTTTAAATTGCGAGTTTATTCAAGTTGTAAAAAACCCACAAACTTGACCTTTTATTATGCATTTATATAGTGCCAAAATATTTTGCAGTTCTGTAAACTTTAATAAATACCCCCCATTGTGCATGATAAACAAATGGCATAGTGTTGTTAAAACTGGAGAATGCTTTCTAGGCAATGCCTATCTTAAAGGGATACTGTCATGGGAAAAAATGTTTTCTTATAAAATGTATCAGTTAATAGTGCTGCTCCAGCATAATTCTTCATTGAAATCCATTTCTCAAAAGAGCAAACAGACTATTTTATATTTCATTTTGAAATCTGACACGGGGCTAGACATATTGTCAATTTCCCATGTGTCATGTGACTTGTGCTCTGATAAACTTCAATCACTCTTTACTACTACTATACTGCAAGTTGGAGTGATATCACCCCTCCCTTTGCCCCCCATCCCCCCCCCAACAGCCTAACAACAGAACAATGGGACGGTAACCAGATAACAGCTCCCTAACACAAGATAACAGCTGCCTGGTAGATCTAAGAACAGCACTAAATAGTAAAAACCCCTTTCCATTCAGTTACATTGAGAAGGAAAAACAACAGCCAGCCAGAAAGCAGTTCCCTCCTACAGTGCCGGCACAAGTCACATGACCAGGGGCAGCTGGAAAATTGAATAAATGTTTAGCCCCATGTCAGATTTCAAAACTGAAGTCTGCTGGAGTAGCACTATTAACTGATACATTTTGAAAAAAACATTTTTTCCCATGACAGTATCCTTTAAAGGGGGACTATGGCAAAATCAATTCAGAATTCTGTACTGTTTCTAAAAATACTCAAGTTTATCTTCACTGTTACTCTCTCAGCATCTGTTTCTCCTCATTCTGTCTTCATTCAGGAGTTGGGTGTCAATTGAAGGATCCAATATATCTTATAGGGGGCTCCTTTTGCCTAGGAGATGCATTTTTCTGGCGTTCGCCTGGGAGAAAAAAGACACTGGAATCCTATATTTGCTACGCCAATAATGGGCGCCCGCGTCCAAAAACAGACATCTGTGTCCAATAACAGACACCCAAGTCCAAAATGAGATATGGCGGCGTTTTGCAAATTTTTTGCCGTTTCACAAATTTCTACTAGAAATTCACAGAATTTCGGTCAAGCGAAATGCCCCAGATTTGCCCATCACAAGAAAAAAGTCTTTATTTCTGGTGAACTATCTGAAAACAACTGAACTGGGAAAGTGTTTGAAGATGAAAAACCCCTTTAAGGAAGAGGTGCACTGGTCTGAACCCTCACTGTCTTCTAGTTTTCCTTCATCACATCTGTTTCCATATAAAGAATACATTTTGGAACTCTTTGCGATTGCTATGAGTATCTGCACTGATCCAGTTCAGCATCCATGCTAGCCCTTTGTCTCTATGGTAAGAGCCAAGAACTGATTGCCCCCCAATTTGCTTCTCTAAGAAACACATTATGATGCCGGTAAGAATCACTTGAGACATCTTGTCTGCCTATTCGACGCTCCACTCCGAGAGCTCTGACACACTTCGTTCTCAGTTTCACTGGAGCAGATTATCCGTGTCTTTATTCTTCTCGTTGCCATAGCATTGCTTCTCATGGTTTAAAAGAAACCGATAAGTTTTCAATTGACAACACAGGATTAGAAATGCTTGGGGCTGAAATCTTGGATACAGTATGAGAAAGAACTTAGTTCTAGTTAAAGCCTAGAATGCCAACTATAAATACAGGGAATTGGTGGATCTGCCCAACCCTATATCAGTAACGATTACTGTCGATTTTTGTATTAGCTACTACAGACCATTCATATTTGTAAGAGGGAAAAAGCCTCGTTAGTGGCATAAATATGATAGCAATTAATTATAAATAGCCATAGTAAGGGTCATTACAAAGCAATGCAAAGTAGGCCATTTTTTCACATTGCCCACTGGACTTGTGCCCCTGAGATTATGAATGACCACTATTAAAGGGCATGTAAAAACAAAAAAAAATAAAATCCCATCTTTACTTTCTTTAATGAAAAAGAAACCTATCTCCAATATACCTTATAATAAACCTGGCAGTACGCAATTAAATTCTCAATTTACTTGCTCTGACTGCTGAGGATAGGACTTTCCCTAGCTGCTCTGCAGGAAAACAATCATACTTTTCAAACAGCAGGGGGAGCCCCTCCCTACCTTATTTCCCAGCCCTGCAGCTTTGTTTGTTTCCCTGTAGAGCAGTCGGTGACTGTGTATAGATTTTTATTGGATTTTATTTTTGCCTTTTTTCCTTTAATGTTCCCAATTCCAGCTGCAGGGACAAAGATCATGGAGCCAGATTTAAACAGATAAATGGGGATTCTATTTCCAGGATAATTTTGCTGCAGCCACTGGTTCTGCAGAGTTGGAGAAAGTTTGTATTAAACAATACAAAAACTATACAATCCACATTAGATTACATGACAACACAGGACCCAGTGCAGTCTGTATATTCTGATTATTAATCAGTCTTGCTGTATCGGCTTCTGGCAGATATTATTTGAATTGTGCTGTTTTGATCATTTATGACGATCCCTAAGCTTAGCCCAGATCATACTGAGCATGTGCATGTAGTCTAGTCTTGCAAAGATGTATAAAAAAGTTACGAGATGACAGCCCCCTGTGGCCAACTTTGAAAGCATAAATCATTTGTTTGATTAGGCTTGTGGTGCAGTAAGTTCATGTTTATGTTTAGTATACAAAATTCAGCATTTACAACCTTATTCTGTTTTAGACTTTCCTTGCCCTTTAAAGGGGTTGTTTGCCTTTGAGTCATTAAGGGGCATATTTACTAATGGTCGAATTTTGAATAGATTTTTCAGTAAAGCTTCAAGGAGGTCCCCCATAAGCTACAATAGCACTTTGGCAGCTTTAAGGTGGCGAATAGTAAAATTTGAAGGATTCTAAATTCTAATTTTTTCAATTTTGAAATGAATTTTGGGCTATTTGATAGTCAAAATAGCCCAAAATGATTTCGAAATTCCAATTTGTAAAATTCAATTTTATTAAAATTTTCACTTCGACCCTTAGTAAATGTGCCCCTAAGTATGACACAGAGAGTGATATTCTGAGACAATTTGCAGTTGGTTTTAATTTTTTATTATTTGTATTTTTTTTAGTTATTTAGCTTTTTATTCAGCAGCTATACAGTTTGCAGTGTCAGCAATCTGGTTGCTGGGATCCAAATTACCCTAATAACCCTGCATTGATTTGAATAAGAGTTTGGAATATGAATAGGAGAGGCCTGAACAGAAAAATATGTAATAAAAAGTAACAATAACAATAAATGTGTAGCCTTACAGAGCATTTGTGTTTAGATGGGGCAGGGACCACCATTTGAAACCCGGAAAGAGTCACAAGAAAAAGGCAAATAATTAAAAAAACTATAATAAAAAAAAATGAAGACAAATTGAAAAGTTGCTTAGAACTGGCCATTCAATGACATACTAAAAGTTAACTTAAAGGTGAACCACTCCTTTAACATAAGAATTAAAATAAAATTAGTAAATTATGTAACTCCCATTATATCACTGTAGCTGTACTTACTGTAGGTCTTTCAAAAACACAATGCATTTATACCAATTATAGCTTCTACAGCTAAGGCCAAATTCTATCTTGGTCCACCGATTCTGAAAGTCCTTCTGCATGTCCAATGAATTGCCACACTAAGTACTGTATTAAAATAACTAGGATCAAAAGTGCTATTCCTGATCTTTGATTACAAAAAAAAACAAAAAACAAATGTTCTTCCAAGCACAGCCAAGCAACCCTTATTGGAACTTTTTTTGCTTGTGTTTCTCACCAACTCTTTTTATATTTGGATGAGGTTCATGGGTAACATAGTGTGACCCCCATCCTAGAGTATATTCAATGTAAAATGCAGACCTAGGATAGACCTTGGGCTTAAGACTCTCAGAATAGACATTTACTCTGGAGACATACAGTAAATGAATCTCAAGAACCTTAACTTCCTGCTCAACTGATTCAGCTTGATGTTTTAGTTTGGCCCAAGCTACTACACAAACACAGAACACTGAAAGTGCGTTAGCAGCCATGGCAAGTCAAACAGTCATTATGCTACTAAGCTTAACAATCTGTGTCGTTACTTACCTTTCTGTTATCGTTTCTCTGAGGCCACTGGTCACTCCTTTGACCACAGTACTCGCTTTTGGTGTTAGTACCACCTGAGATATAAAAAATGTGCCTTTCTTCCTCCGCTCAGTGATCGAAGACTGCAGGAACTGAATCAGTTTTTCAGTGTCTGTTGTATTTGCCCAGGGAGCCGGCATCATTTGCCCTGGCCATAGAAAAGGAACTTCAAGAGCCACTGGACTATGATAAAACACCAAGACCTGATAATTCCTCTCCCAGAGATACTTAAGACACACTTCTTGGGCGAATATAACTGGGCAGATTTTCTTCCCAAATATGTCTCTGAGCATCTGTACAAGGTTCTCATGATGGTATTTTTGCATCCCATAGAAATGATTGAAGTCCAGGAACACCACTTCTTTAGTGTGGCTGGACAGATAGGCATTAATCGCTTCAAGGCCTTCATTGACTTTGGCACTAAATAATCCATGAGCGAAATACAACTCATTATCAGGGTCTCTGGGTTTCGTTGAGATGCGGAGATCGAAATACCTTATCCCTGCCTCTAGCTGACTTGTGAAATTCATGGTTTGCGTGGCCAGCCACTTTCTCATGAGCTTTTTGGCCACAGTACCGAACACAGAGACAAAGTTCTGGACAGTTTCTGGTTGCTCAGGTCCAACAGGAGAGGCCTCATCAATGTAGAAACTGAAGGAATCGTGAGATCCTAAAATGAAAAGCAGAAAGGTCATTTAGCATTGAATCCCCAGGCCCCCAGCAAAGTACAGATAAAGTACATTTCTGGAAGAATTTCCAGCATTTCTGGAAGCATAGATGCAGGGAACAACAGGGAGTAATAATGGCTGACTTGACCATGTAAATGTTGGGCCACTTTGGATGATATGATTATCTGGACACCAGTAAATTAAGCAATATAGCTCAGTTCAATTCTATTTTGAAAAAAATGTCAGACTGCTACATATAATCTCTTCTGAGTAATCAATCCTCAAAAAAAAATTTTTAAGACGTATTTTAGATAGCGATGACCTCCTCAAATAGCGTAAATTGCTCACCCTTTATCCACTACAACCCAGGTGTATAAACCCCAGGTCCCACACTCATGGGTTTGTAAACACTTTAACCAAGCATGTGTCACGGGTAGGCCGTATAGGCGACCAGGGGAAGTAGTGGACCAAGGAGGAAGCTTAGGGGTTAAAGGGTCCAATAACGTAGCACCGGCAAGGAACAGGCAGGAGTCAGACAGGTCCAGGCAAAAGGTGTATTGGCAGGAACAAAATATACAAAGTCCAAGCAATGGTCAAACAATACAGCAAACTGGATCAGAAAATGCAGGAACAGGATCAAAAGCAACACCCAGGATCAAGGCAATATGGTCCTATAATTGGGCGCCATAATGGCGTCCAATGGCCCTTTAAATATTTGAATTTGGCGACAAAACAGGGCGCCGTGACGTCATCGCGTCAGGCGCGACGCGATGACATCACTACCCGGCGCCGCTATCCACGTGGCAGCTATGGGAGCCACCATTGTGGATAGGACGCCGGACAAAGAGGACGTGCCGCCCGGAGCTAAGGTAAGCCTCCGGGCGGCGCCATCCTGACAGCATGATCGTTGTAAGAAAAAACACACTCACCAAGGTAGAAGAATGGCCCGGGTGCATCGCCCTGAACCAATAGCTGGAGGCTGAAGTGCACTCGAAAACAAAAGTTGGCAAGCATTGCGTGTTCCACTCGTAGGATAAACTTTATTTCAGCAAGTTAAACACATCAACATCCACGATCAAATTTATTTCAGCAAATTGAGGTTTTTAACTTGCTGAAATAAAGTTGATTAAATAAAGTTTTATCCTACGAGTGGAACACGGAGTGCTTGTCAAATTTTGTAACAATGAGATAGGGGTCTTTGTAGACCTATCAACTAATGACCGTGTTCAAAATCCAATGTGTTCCTTGTTTTATAGGAGAGATTATTAATATTCCCAATCAACATCGCATTGAGAGCTTATAAGATACTGATACTGGAGGCTTA
>CM044431.1:216760540-216775666 GCA_024363595.1 Xenopus borealis | reverse complement strand
TCTTTTCTTCCAATCATGAACCTGTTCTTCTTGCCCTCTATCCTATCCCAGATCTAAGACACCTGCATATGCAGCTTTTCCGGCTCTTACTGCTTTTACTTCCTTGCAAGGCTGTTGGATGCCTCAAGCTGGTGGCTGAAATGGCTGGGGAGGTCATTATAGCTGATGAAAAGGTCATTAGATGCTGTTGACTGTCAGTTCACTAATCCTCTTTTAAGCTCCACTGCCCTAAAAGGTACATAATGGCTTAAGCCTATCCCCTAAAGGGCTACAGTCATCAAAATAAAAAGGATGGAAGCAATGTTGTGCCAGAAAAATAAGCCATTATTATTTTTGAAAAGGCTATGAAGAAATATATGAAAGGAATTAAAATTGTAGGGAACCACCACAAAAAGCATAAGGGGTGCGCCCTGCAATTTAGCAATTGAAGAATAATTGTATCAATAGTTGTTTTCCAAAAATTTCAACCACAAACACTAGTTCCCTTTTGATTAAAAAAAAGCAGCCAAATCCAGGTCTCCAAACAAGTGATTTCCAGCTCGGAGCTTGATCAGGACGCCTTCCCCTTTAAACAAGTTGGATTTGTTCCAGTTCCATGAACTTCTGGATTACTATATCAGTATAAAGTGCCTGGGGGTCCAAGTGTTTCCAATTAATGCAGGAAGCATATTCCCACTACTTGAGAGCCTGAAACCATTTTAATTTTTCCAGGATAGTATTTTGCACAGGGTAAACTTAAAAGGCCACAGAATTGGAAAGATCATTGTCATGCATGATGTCACAACATTCAGTGATGCAAGGATATGAAAGACAACAGAACCATACAGGGTGCTAATTAGGGCTCATTTATAGGGATGCACCAAATCCACTATTTTTTTAATTTGGCCGAACCCCCAAATCCTGCCAGAAAGATTTGTCCGAATACCAAACCCTAATTTGTATATGCAAATTATGGGTGGGAAGGGGAAAACTTTACTTCCTAGTTTTGTGCCAAAAAGTCACATGATTTCCGCACTGATTTGGTTCAGTGAGGCAGAAGAATTCAGCCTAATCCTGCTGAAAAAGGCAGAATCCCTGATTTGGTACATCCCTACTCATTTACAAACATGAGTGCTACAAATCACAGTGTTGCTGCCAGTATTAACCAATCAGGTCTTTGCTTTCATTTTTTCTCTTATAGTAGATTGTTCAAAACCAATTGCTGATTGGTTGGCAACTGCACCACAACTGTATGTTTATAAATCAGCTAAAGTGCTCTTACAGTGGATATTACCCCCTCAAAAAACACAAATTAGACCACCAAGTGGTCCTCTGAGCACTTTTGCAATTTACATTGATTATCTATTCTAGTGGTTTATAAGGTATTGGCACTTTTAGACTGCCAATATCAGGCTTGGCTCTTTTAAAGGCAAGGAAAGTCTAAAATATAAGGCTGTAAATGCTGTATTTTTTATACTACACAACAAGCCTAATCAAACAAATGATTTATGCTTTCAAAGTTGGCCACAGGGGGCTGTCATCTTGTAACTTTGTTATACATCTTTGCAAGACTAGACTACATACACATGCTCAGTGTGATCTGGGCTTCTTAGGGGTCATCATAAATGATAAAAAAACAAAGCTGCTCGAGTTCTGCATGGCTGGTAAGTAAAGCAGGGGCTCCCCCCGCTGTTCATAAGTATGACTACTTCTAGCCAAATGTTTAAATGTAAAGAAGGTTAAAATACCGTAAAGGGGAAATAAAGTCCAAAATAGAATAAGGCTAGAAATGCTGTATTTTGTATACTAAATATAAACATGAACTTACTGCACCAGAAACCAAATCAAACAATGATTTATGCTTTCAAATTTGACTGCAGGAGGCTGTCATCTTGTAACTTTGTTATAGATCTTTGCAAGACCAAGACTGTGCACATGCTCAGTGTGATCTGGGCTAAGCTTTGGGATCATCATAAATGATCAAAAAAGCACAAGTCAAATAATATCTGCCAGAAGCTGATACAGAAAGACTGATTAATAATCAGAATATACAGACTGCACTGGGTCAGTGTATAAGAAACTCTACACGGTCGCCAGCTGCCCTACAGGGAAGCAAATAAATCTGTTGGAGTTCTGGGAAGTAAGGTGGGTGGGGCTCCCCCTGCTGCTTAAATACATGGTCATTTCCCTGCACAGCAGTTGGAGACCATCTGAAGTTTACTATAAGCAGCAGTCCAGTATATGAAGGGAGGATTTCACTGCATACATTCAGGTTTCATATAAAACCGGTAGACATTTTTTAATTGAAGTATATTGGAGATAGATTTCTTTTTCATTAAAGTAAAAATGGGATTTTATTTCTTGTGTTTACATCCCATTTAAAGTATCTAAAGTGGATTTTTACAGAAGATAGGCAGGGATGGTGACATGACCTCAGTTATACTTCAGTGTCTCAAATTATTCTGAGCCAACAAAATTCATTGCTTGAATCAGAGAAATTTCCCCAAGCTTCAGGGCACTCTTTACATGTTGCCTTTAATTTCTTGCTGTGAATTTGCCATGCTTGAACATAATAATTTTCTCTTTCTGTTCTCATCAAAAATTATGAATGCCGACTCCTTGATCCTCTCCTGCATTCTACTTTGGAGACAAACTCAAAAGCTAAAATCAGTGCCATTAACTTGCTGCAGCTCTACATAAAAGGTAAAACCCCAGGCCTAACATATACCTAGAGCTTTAGCCAATATCACGGGACTGCTTTAAAAGCAAACTAAAGCTTAACTAAAGAAGTAGCTAGAAATGATGTACATTATACTTATTAGCATCTGGTCTTTGTTATATTCCAGGATGACCACCCTCAAGCCACTAAGATTTCTTAAGTTAAAGAACAATTAGACTCGAAACACCTTGAAAAGAGTAAAGTAGAATTGCCCATGTTCCTCTTAAATAAAAACAAGCTGACCCTAATAGATCTTGGGTTTCCTTGGAAACATCATGAGCTACTCTGAAAAGAAACCGATGTTTAAAAATGGTATATGTGCGGAATAAACTTATTTACAGAAAACAAACAAGGAACAAGGCACAGTTCATGATAAACCTGCAGAGCAAGGACATCCACAATTTTCAGTGTTTTTCCAACACAAAATTCTATTTAACCAACATTCTTTAAAACCGGGCTGCCTACCTGAAGGATTTTCACAGCACTAGAGCTCAAGGGCTCCATGAACATCCTTCACATCATCATTTAAAAATAATACAGCCTTCCATAAGCATAGAGAGCATTTGGCGGCTACATGTAAAAAGTTGAACAAAAACTGCCTTAAATCTTTTGTTTCAATGTCTGAAAAATGCAATCCATAGGTTTCACAGAATTTTTTTATTCAAAGTGCTTGAAATTATCAATCTGGTGTAACAGTTATATTTGACTTGTTATAAATTCAGTTCTTTATACACAGAGAGGTCAGTACGAATCTTTAAGCTGCGGCTCTCCAACTGTTGAAGAACCTCATCAAGAAGATGGCCATGGGAAGCTGAAGGCAGTAACTATTGGAGCGTTGGAGCCCAAGGTTCAACGTCACTGCTCTAAAGTAGCTTGGGAGCTCAAGGCTGGAGGTTGATCTACAGCTGAAGATCCACTGATGTATAGTAGCTTGGGGGGGGGGTAAAGATCTATATGCTAGTTGGGGAATTTATGGTTGAAAGTCACATTTCTGCAGTAGTTGGGTAGCCAAGTTTGAAGATTCCTGCTCTACAGAACCAGTCCATACAAATGGATTAGTAACACTGGCGAACCACAAGTGCTTTAGTATGAAGGTTACTTAATCCTCAATCTGCTGAAGCTGCTTGAGATCTGGAGAAACCTGAAATAAAAAGAAACCGAGCAGGTCATGTTGCATATCATTCAGACACCTCAGTTGGTCAACTCTCCATAAGGGTAATGTACAGATTAGCCATTCTAGACCTGTGAATCGCCATCGGGGCTGCTACAAGATGTCATAGACAGTAATTGTTTATTGGGACTGTGGAGGCCTGGTTGGGCCTCTTGTTACTGAAATGCCAGGGCCTATTTTAAATCTCAGTCTAGTTTGGATAAAAGAGACAGAGCAGGAATCCTAGTTAGGGAAGAAGCATACTTTAATATAACACACAAACCCCACTGCTAGATTGCTTTTTTTGCCTATAGGGGCAACAAGAATAAATATGACCAACGTCCTTGGGTAACGACCAACAGCAAACAAGACAATAATTATGCCATGTACTTACTGCAAAGTCGCAGCCTGTGCATTTCTTTATATCGTCCACGGAAAGGCCTTCCCCGATTTCAATCAGCGTCAGCCCATTCTTTCTGTCCACATCAAAGACGGCCTATTAGCCAGACATGTAAATAAAGTGCTGGTGATTATCAGATTGAAAACTGTCACAACACACGTCAGGGAGTGTGTCAGAAAGTCGATTTCTCTCTATGCAAAGCAATACACAGAGCGGCTGCCAGGGCCTGCGCTTCAATAAGATGATAATCTTCCTATCTGCGCTGCTCGCGTGGCTTTGGGAATGATATGGATGAAAATAATGTAATTATTGAGGAGATTAGAGCTTGCACACCAACGCATTATACAGACCTATGCAAATCAGGCATACGTAACAACAAAGCACATTTCCTTAATTATCCTTTGGTATGTTTGCGGTTCACGTTCTTTATCTAGAACGAATATGTATTGAGGCATGACAGACAATTTAATAAAGTCACTGAAAGAAACGAGTACTTGGTCATTGAATTTTGGCACAGCGAGTCATCATTGTGATCTTCACAAAATCATGGGCAACATCGGGAATGTTCTTTGATTGCCGTTACCCAGAACAATGGAACAGATATGTCAGACACTTTTGGGCAACAGTACATGGGGTTGTTTCTGGCCAAGAATGTGTGGCACCAAAGCTCTCAAACAGGAGTGCCAATACGAGATCTACTTTTAGTGACGCTGTCCCAATATGATCTACATCCATAAAAGCAGTTAGACTTCTGTTTCATGGAAAATATTCCTTAAACATTATATTTATTTAGGACAATATGTATATTGCTATATTGAACAAACAACTATTCCTTATGTAACCTTAACATAAAATATATCGGAATGAAAAGTATGAAATAGGAGGGTGATTTAGACAAGTTGTTTGTCGACAGTGTCGAGATCTACTGACCAGCAGCTAAAAGAAACTCCCATCAATGTTAGTCTAAAGTGGACAGCTGACCCGTTGGCCACACTTTCAAACCTGGAGCTCAAAGATTCTGAAGCAACCCTGTGTGGCATTTCACTTATATATAATCTTGTGCGAGGGTCAGGCAACCAGATAACCGTTTATATTGGTAATTTCCAATACAATGAACTAAATTCCAACCTCAGCTTGGGGGAAATGCTGATCACAGTTTGAACCTATGGCTTACTGAAAGATAGTAGCTCATATTTAATGAAAGGCATAAAAAATTAGTCACCCCAAGTGATTATATATACTTACCCAACACCCCAGGAGGGTGCTCCTATCAGGAGAAAACAGCACCGGTCCAGGGGTTCTTCAAGCAAGCACCATGGAGGGATATTCTTCCTTCAAATTTCCCAGGGCAGAACGAAATAGCCGACTTCTTTGTTAGAAAAGTTCAGCTTTTCTCACATGCGCAGCTGTGCAAAGGAAGAAGCTGGAAGCAGATTTCTCAGTGGTGCTTGCTGGAACAACCCCTGGACTGGTGCAGATCTGTTGATAATGGATACCCCGGGCTGGTTCTCCTAAGTAAAGTAATCAACTTTTGGCATCACCAAGCAAAGAGCACGTTTCCTTCTCCTTTAAAGGGTGAAAACATTCCCTGCATTTTATTAGAGCACAAGTTCTATAAAGAACGAACTGGTCCATGCAATGTGTCTGTTTCTGCACAACTAATGTATTTCTAACAGGCCTGATTGATACATGTGCCATTATCCAGATTTCTTATATCTCCCAGTCTGCTGCTTAATGTTCTCATTTATCCCCCATGTCTGCTCTCTGCCTGCGCTGAAGCCCTGCCATAAAACATGCCTAGGAATAATGAGGCAGGTATAAATCACCAGCCTGTATCCAAGCCAAGCAAGAGTAACTCTATTTAGTTCTGGATATGAAGAAAAACACGTTTCCAGCACGAAAACCCTCGAAATTGCCCCAAAACAGAAGTGGAGGACAATCACCTACAGGAATTATTTGTGGGTTTATTCTGAAGGAATCTGTCCAAAACAGGATTATGTGCACTACTGAAATAATCCAACAGACCAGAAATAACATGAGAGAATAGTTTGTAAAACCTCCAGTAGGATATGGCAACTTTTTTTTTTTAACCTACTTGGATATCGCAGCTTACTTCAATTCAGTTGATCTAATTCCAAATTTGACGAAGATGAAGACCCTTAAGGTCTAAATCCAAAAACTCCCTAAATACATAAACTGCTGCCATAAATGGTCATGTACCCTTTCCCCCAACCCTCTAGGGAAGCACTAAACTAATGCTCCATTGACACTCTAAAAAAACAAACCCTTGAAAAAAACAATAAAACCCCAATGGTAAACTTTCAAGAAAAACCCTTTAACGACCCTAGGCCGAAACCCTCTGAGAAGCCTTCAAACACTAAAAACCCCTGAAAGACCCCACCATACACTGGCAGATAAAACATGCTGAAAGACAGAGTCGGCAACTTATTGGCCAGAGCTCGATCGAGCAGGCTAAAAAATCCCGTAGGATTGCGGCCACATCCGTCCATTGATGTGGTTGTACAACCCAACCTCCCATTTGGACTGCATTGTGATCCAATCATTGGGACCTAGGGCCCATAATCGGATCAGCCAGATATCACTCACCTCAATGTGGCCATATCGGGGAGAGATCAGCTTGTTTTGACAAATGAGTAGATCTCCCTGTGCATGGCCAGTTTAAAGAAAACCAAACTATTTGAAAATCTTTGGAAAACCCCTTAAAGATTAACTAAACCTCAACAAAATGTTCTTCTGTTGCCTGAGGCAACCACATCCCTTCAACAGAGAAGATCTGTCCTTCCAAAGATGCCCCAGCAGATCTCCCATCTTCCCCTGTGGGACAGGAAGCAGGAGGGTAAGGGCATCAGCGGGTAGTTCCGGGTAGGCCCCCTTTTTGCAGGGGGGCTGGTGCCAGGAAGTTATGCCAATAGTGTTATTTAAGGGGAAAAAAAACAAAACATAGGGGCCCATAATTTAGGTGGATAAGACGAGCATATTTATTAGGCTTAAGATATGGTACTGCAATGTCGGGAAAAATGCCTTGTCTGGAAAAACTATCTGGGCATGTATGTCTGCTCAGCATTTGGCATGGATGGACCATCCATTCATTTTCCCCGATCTACTGAAATGAACATTGAATGTGTCCATGCACCAGGTTGGTGGAATAATAGAAAGCAGCCATGCGCACCCGCATTCATTTTTTTTTACCAACATGAATTCTAATGGACTTGCCAATTATATTGTTTATCTAATGACATGAATCTGGCACATATACTAAATAGGCCCATGCTTTTACATATGGAATCTTCCTATTGCAGTGGAGGATAGTGAATTCCCTGGCTCAATTTGCACCAAAGTTTGTCCTTTTTCTGGTGTAAAATGAACAGCTGACTCTTCTAAACATATGCCCCTAAATCTGCTGCCTCATTAGCAACCAGATGAAATCGCAAATCTGAGACTCACAGCATCTCACTGGGTTACTGCAGGTGTTGGCGGCACATTTAAGGGAAACGAATACATTCGGGGGTTAGTGATTATACATTCGGGGGTTAGTGATTATACATTAGGAAGCTTGCAAGGCATCTGGACATGAAAATTCAAGCGTGCAAAGGAACAAACATTTATTTAGCTGTTAGAGCGTAATTGTAAGCATCAGAGACAAATGAAATGTTTTACCTTCTCAGTAATGATACGATCCACGCACTGTTTCCCAGTAAGTGGCAAGTTGCATTGTTCCAAAATTTTGTGAGAGCCGCCCTATAATAAACCAGAGAAACTTTTAGCATTATTTGGAAACAAGTTCGTATTTTATTGATTTTTTTCGCAGTCAGATGCATAAAATTATTCACTTTTTTACAGTGTGTCTTTCCCATCTGGTGTTTCTAATTTCCATATGATCGTCCACATTACACACAGCATGTAATTTCCAGGGAATATATTCATTAGTTACAAGCAGAGCATGTGTCCGACAATAACCATGAACTATAGCTCAGATAGAAGTGCTGCATCTGGCTCCAGTATACAGTTGTGCTCATAAGTTTACACACCCGAGCAGAATTTATGATTTCTTAACCATTTTTCAGAGAATATGAATGATAACTTTTTTCACTCATGGTTAGTGGTTGGCTGAAGCCATGTATCGTCAAAACAACTGTGTTTACTCTTTTTAGATCATAATCACTACACAAACTACCCAAATGACCCTGATCAAAAAAAGTTTACATACCCTGGTGATTTGGCCTGATAACATGGACACAACTTGACACAAAAGGGTTAGAATGGCTATTAAAGGTAACCATCTTCACCTCTGTTTGCTTGTAATTAGTGGGTGTGTATAAAAGGTCTGACTCTCTGGAATCCTGACAGACCCTTGTATCTTTCATAAAGTGCTGCACTAATGTTTTATGGATTCTAAGTCATGGGGAAAGCAAAAGAATTGTTAAAGGATCAGCAGGAAGAGGTACTTTAACTCTATAAAACAGGAAAGGGATGGAAGAAAATATCAAAGGAACTGAGAATGAAAATCAGCAGTGTTCAAACTCTAAGTGGAAAATTAGGGGTTCTATTGAAACCAAAAAAACTAAAATTTCTGCCACAACTGCCAGAAAGATTGTTCAGGATGCAAGGAAAACCCCACAAATAACTTCAGGTGAAATACAGGACTTTCTGAAAAAAAAAAAATGGTATGGCTGTTTCAAGATGCACAATAAGGAGGCACTTGAAGAAAGATGGGCTGCATGGTCAAGTTGCCAGAAGAAAGTCATTACTACACAAATGCCACAAACTATCCAGATTGAGACAAGCCTCAAACCTTCTGGCACAAAGTCATTTGGAGTGAGGAGACAAATTTTAAATTATTGGTCACAACCATAAACGCTACATTTGGAGAGGAGACAACAAGGCCTATGATGAAAGGTTCACCATTCCTACTGTGAAACACGGTGGTGGATCACTGATGTTTTGGGGATGTGTGAGCTACAAAGGCACAGGCAATTTGGTAAGAATTGATGGCAAAATTAATGCAGTAAGTTATCAAAAAATACTTGAGGAAAATTTGCACTCATCACCCCGGAAGCTGTGCATGGGACAATGATCCAAAACACAAGGCCAAGTCGACCTGTCATTGGCTACAGCAAAATAAGTGAAGGTTCTGGAGTGGCCCAGTCTCCTGACCTCAATATCATTGAGCCAATCTGGGGAGACCTCAAAAATGCAGTTCATGCAACACAGACCAAAAATTTACAGGAACTGGAGGCTTTTTGCCAGGAAGAATGGGCAGCTTTACCTTTGTCTGAGAAGATAAAGAGCCTCATCCACAACGACCACAAAAGACTTCAAGCTGTCATTGATGTTAAAGGGGGCAATACACGGTATTAAGAACTGGGGTATGTAAACTTTTGATCAGGGTCATTTGGGTAGTTTGTGTAGTGATGATTTAAAAAGAGTAAACACAGTTGTTTGACAATAAATGGCTTCAGCCAAACACTAACCATGAGTGAAAAAAGTTTGTGTGTTATCATTCATATTCTCTGAAAAATGGTTAAGAAATCAAATTCAGCCGAACACCAGACCTAATCCTTA
This sequence comes from Xenopus borealis, assembly GCA_024363595.1. NCBI lineage: Eukaryota > Metazoa > Chordata > Amphibia > Anura > Pipidae > Xenopus > Xenopus borealis. The sequence goes on along the minus strand of CM044431.1, from coordinate 216,765,835 downwards.
TTTGCATATGCAAATTATGGTCAGGAAGGGAAAAAAAAAAAAAAACCCATACGCTGATGTGCTGTCAATTTTGTTTTTACTTCCTTGTTTTGTGATTTAAAGTAACGTGATTTTAAGGATTCACATTTGATGGCCAATCCTACTGAAAAAGGCAGAATGCCAAACCTGGATTTGGTGCAACCCTGCTGACAGCCTAGGGCACTAGTGAAGTGTGGGCTGACCCAAAGCCAGTGGTGATCTGGTCGTTTACTGCTGGCTGGGTTTGGGTTGAAATTTGCCCAACCATTGAGCTTTGGGGTTGGGTGCAGGTTAGACTGGGGAAGTACATTTCCCTTCTGCTCCCAAGGATTCTCTGTCTTTTAACCATGGGCAACACAGACGTTGCAGACCGTGAAAAGAGGTGTTGGGTCCTACAATGGCATCAGTACAGAGCATGTTCATGGAACAAGAAAGAAGAAGATGTGGAGCTACTGGGGCATCTTTTGGGGTACAGAGCTTCCCTGGTAAAAGGGCTAAGGTGGACTTTGGATGTTACAAAAGCCTAATATACAAGGTGTAAAAACTCTTATGTAGATGTCCTATTGTGTGGTGGGCTACTAGCCAGCAAGAAAAAAAACTACTGCTATACTTTGCAGACAGTAAAAGTTTCTGATGGGTTTAATCGCTCTAACAGATAAAGTTTGGACAGAACAAAAAAAAAAAAAAAAAAAAAAAAAAAAAAAAAGGAAAAATTGTGCCACAAATTAGCTGTCTGACTTGCACCAACACTCCCCTTGGGGCATTAACCCAACCACTCGTGTCTCACCTTCATATTTATTTTTAAATGGAGCTGGAAAGGCAGGGAAGGTGCCACATAAATCACTCAGAGGAAGAGATTTGTAATGAATTTGGATGAGTAAGGCATGACTTCCCATCTTAATGAGGCATGATATGTTAAAAGCAGATGGCTAAAAGTCTCTGATCTGCCACCAATTTGTATTTTTATACTGACAAATGAATATGTATCACAGATGATATCCTGGATGTGTTTGCATAGTGATTTTAATGTCCTTCTAAATGCAAGATCAGATGTTCTTCCACGCATACCTGATCCTGGGCTGACAGCACATTAGTTAGCTACTAAATTTGAGGACGTATTTCTGGTTGCATAGCAGAGTATGCATTCCAACCATCACAGCTCTCTTTAAAGGAGTGAAAGACACCCAACTACTATGGGGAGCTCAAATCAGTAAATAGGAAGACTAATAGAGCAAGAGTACAGCATGGTAAGTCTGTTGGGCCAAACGGAGACCGCAGGGGAAACCCAAAACTTTTTACAGTATCTGACCTGCATTAACCAAACTCTCGTGACCTTCCGGCACAAGCGCAGTAGATCCGGAACCGGAAAATATAAAATATCTCCTACTGTGCATGCGCCAGAAGACGCCGCTCACTACAGGAAGAAGACTGCTCTTGACAAGATGGCGCAGTGAAGAGGACCTAAAAGGAGGGGTAAGTAACAAATTAGGGGCATTTGCCCCAGGGGGGGGGAAGGTAGGCTGGTGGGAAGTGATTTGCGCAGACAGGGTTTCCTTCTCCTTTAAGAGATAAATGAGTCGACAAGGACTCGCATCTAACCCTAGACACCCTCTTCCAACCCAAGCTGCAGTGCTCTTATAATTTCTACACGAATGGCTGACAAGAGGGCAGGACATGCGCAATTATATAAATAGAGAGAGATGGCTGAAAACCAGGAGGAATTCTGAAGGACTGAGGCATGGTCCAGCTAATCCCAACCCGACAGCTGCTGATGGTTCTAGAGCTGTGCTCCTCACCTTTTTGTCTCTCCACCCTATGTTGAACTGGAAGTGAATAGAACCTTTAAAATACCAGGAAAATGAATTTTTCCTTTCATGAAAATTCAATTAAAAAAAAAAAAAAAAACCCCAAACCTACTTAACGGGGAACATTGCTAAGCAATATGTTGGCGCTATATAAATACATATTATATATTATTAACAACTGCAACAACTATTAGGAAAAGGAAAATTTAATACAAGGTTCATCATACTGAAAGAAACTTTCTAAATATAATCAAACATTCTGTACTGTTTTATTCACTATTCCTCATCAACGGTTTCTCTTAATTCTTTCTGAAATAATAAAGTTCATCTTCACTATCCCTCTCTCTGTTTCACTTCATTCTGTCTTCATGCAGCCGTTGGGTGTCAGATAGTCATGGACAGTTAGATCCAATATATCTTATAGGGGGGCTCCTTTTGCCTAGAAGACTCAGAGCTCAACTATTAAAAATCACCAGACATGTCTCTACATGCAGAATTTGTGCAAAAGACAGTTATTTTGTTACAGTTTGTGAGTGAGCTCATGCATTTGCTAGGAAAGGGAGTCCCCCGATAAGATATAGTAGTGGATCTAACGGTCATGAATATCTGACAGCCAACTGCTGCATGAAGACAGAATGAAGAGAAACAGAGAGAGGGATAGTGAAGATAAACTTTGTTATTTCAGAAAGAATGCAGAATATTTAATGGATTGTATTTTGAAAGTTTCTTATTTTAGTATGCTAAAGCCTTTATAAAATTTTCATTTTTGTAATAGCTCCCCTTTGAAGGAGAATTCAACGTTGTTAAAAAAAAATAAAATAAATAAACCATATCCCCCACCCCACTTAGACCCCCCCTCCGTCCTCCCCAGCCAAACTGCCCAGGGGAAATGCCCCATACTTGCCACTTGCATAGTCTGTGCATACTAGTCCCACACAGCCATCTTCAACTGCTTTGGTAAGCGGACCTGAGACCGGCGTATCGGCGCATGCACAGTTGGGAGCATTTTACCAATTCGTGACAGCTGCACATTAGCCAAAATGGACGGAAATTGCGGTCAGCTTACCGCAGCAGTTTAAGAAGGCTGTGTGCAGTTCCGGTGCCTGCGCCGAGGGGCATTTTCCTGGGGGAAGTCTATGCAGGGTGGGGTTATGAGTTTTTTTTTTATTTATTTATTTATTTTTTTTAAGGGTTGAATTCTCCTTTAAGGAAAGTCCCAAAATAAGAATTTGGCATGGTGCTCAGCAAGCCCCACATTTAAACAGCTGCCGGGGTATTATCCAACATGCCATACAGTTTCTAATAATGAAACAGCTAAGTGAAAGTCAATTCCTTTGTTGTATATTGCCTCAAACGACATTGCGTTAAGCAGCAAAACCAGGTATTGTGAAAAGGAACGGTTTCCTTAGCAACCTAAATATTATGTTGAGTCTTCGTTGGGCTGCACAAGCACAAAAGGATTGCATTAGGCTTTGGTGGGCTGGGGGACGAGGCTTGCCGGTAGTTTAATTTCAATGGTGATGCTTCTTTAGCTGCTTAACTATACCGGCCCATTGTATGCCAGAATAAGCTAGATGTATAAATAATATACCCGAAGAGACAAGGTGCAGGCTATAATTAAGGAGTGAACAAAGGAAAGCAGCTGAATTTCTTTCAAATGGTGCAAAATGATCTAAAGATGGGCTCATTCCCGGCAGACTGTGTAGGAGCCAGTGCCCAGCACGCCGACATTTCCCATAATTCTTAATGAAAAGATAAAATCACAGAATGGTGCCAAGTTGTTGGAATCCCAAGTCATTCTAGTCTCACTCTCTCGAGCTTCTCTAGAATTATTGGAACCCCCTTCATTTTGGGGAAGACGTCCTTTAAATTAGACTTAAGGTGGCCATAGAGAGATCTGAACAAGTTGATCTCTCCCCTATATGCCCACCTTGAGTTGGGCGATATAAGGCTGATCCGATCGTGGGCCCTAGGGCCCAACAATCAGGATCACAATAGAGCCAACAAGCTTTCACAATGGTAGCCTGACAAGCTTGGTAAGGTGACCTGCTTCACACCCACATGCTGAACGGAGTCCACTACCTACTGTTTCTGCAAGTTACACTCCTACTTCAAACCTTTGTCTGTACTATAGCCGTACTTGCATACACAGTGCTGTATGTTTCTCGGTTAAAGTAATAAAACCACAAATTGAAAGTCTTTTTAAAATAAAGAAAATAAAGGTATTGTCGTGCTGCACTGGTAAAACTGGTTTAACAGTTTATATAAACAAGCCACTAAAGCCATGGGGGCAGCCATTCAAAGCTGAAAATGGCACAGGATACACCTCAGATAACAGAAGCGCTGTAGTATACAATGGGATTTTTCAGAACGTATCCGTTATCTACTGTGTGTCCTGTACTTGAATGGCTGCCCCCACGGCTACACAGCAGCTTGTTTATACATAAACTAGAGTAGTAAGTGTCATGTAGCCTGTGCTTGAATGGCTGCCCCCATTACTACACAGCAGCTTGTTTATGTAAACTATAGTAGTACGTATCCATCATCTACCGTATATTCCGTGCTTGAATGGCTGCCCCCATAGCTACACAGCAGCTTCTTCATATAAACTATAGTAGTGTTTGATGCAAACAGTTTTGCCAGTGCAAGGCATCCTTTTGTGTTACTATCCCTTTAATACAGTTGTGCATCAATCAGCCCCCCCCCCTGCAATCCGTGGGTCTTACTGTAGTCAATAGAGGATGGATGTTGCAAGTTGGCATCTCTACACAAGAAGGTTGCACTGCCACTTGGACTTAAAGCCCACTCTTGCAGTAATTATAGATAATACCAAACTGTAAAAGAATAGGCCCATGGTGGAAACAAGGAAGGGCTGATTGGAATTCTCCTAGGCTTAAATCTTTTTACAGGGGCCATGAATCGAAGAAACCTCATTCTGCGCATACAAAGTGATGCAGGAGACCAGATTCTTCACAACTGGCACTAAACGATTTCACACCAGCTTTCCAACATTAGCATTTCAAATAAGCAATTATTCTTATTCTAAAAAGCCCCATACAGTTGCTTTACAATGATGCCTCTATCCACAGTTTAAATTATATTATTTCTGCTCAATTGAGCAAGGCCCTTGGTTTTTAGAGAAACACAAAAGCAACGGAGGTATGGGCAATTACTTATTAAAGAAGCAGATCTTGGAATCCCTTTAAGCAGAACACAGCTGGCATTGAAATGTAGTTGAAATTATTATTATTATATGGGAAGGTAAGGAAAGCAGGATATGGTTTCTCAGGTTTCGCTGGCAACCCCTAAATGAAAAGGAAAACAGAGAAATGTGGATGTTCATTTGTATCGAGTGTTCTGGATTTTATTCAGTTATGCTCAATTATAATGGTGAGCGTGGCTTGGATGTTACATACTGTATGGCTATGTCTCAGATGTTGGTGGCCACTTCTCATGTCTATGGGGGGGGGGG
>CM044431.1:216561284-216572932 GCA_024363595.1 Xenopus borealis | reverse complement strand
CTTTTTCATTGATCGGGCTGGAGAAGATACATAAATGACAGCAGCAAGCTTCGATAACAGAGAACCCCACTACAGTATGTACTGTTTTATTACTTACAAAAATTACAAAAAATTGGAAAGCTACCGTAGGCACAGAAATTCACTGAAATAAACACCATGCTACTCATTGACTATAGGCTGGTGTCTATAGTCAGGGAAATACCAGTGAAGGAATTATTATTAGTGATGGGCACATTTATTTGCCTAGCTCGAATTCGCGGCAAATTCCTGTGATTCGCTGGTGGCGAATAAATTAGTGAAATGGCCGTGAAAATTGGCCAGAGCAAATTCGCCGCCATCAATTAACGATTTTTATGAATTTTTTGTTAAATCGTTCGAAATTCACGTATTTTTCATGAAAACTTTCTAAATTCACAAAATTTTCATGAAAACTTTAAAAATTCACGAATTTATAGCGAAAATGTTTGAGTTTCACGAATTTAGTGAAATAGTTCAAAATTCACGAATTGATAGTGAAATTGCTTGAAATTCACGAATTTATAAGTGTAAACGTTCAAATTTCACGAATTTATAGTGAAAATGTTTGAAATTCCAAAATTTTTTGTGAAATTGCTTGGAATTTCCGAATTTATAGTAGGGATGCACCGAATCCAGGATTCGGTTCGGGATTCGGCCAGGATTCGGCCTTTATCAGCAGGATTCGGATTCGGCCGAATCCTTCTGCCTGGATGAACCGAATCCGAATCCTAATTTGCATATGCAAATTAGGGCCAGGGAGCTAAATCACGTGACTTTTTGGCACAAAACAAGGAAGTAAAAAATTTTTCCCCTTCCCACCCATAATTTGCATATGCAAATTAGGGTTCGGATTCGGATCGGTATTCGGCCAAATCTTTCGGGAAGGATTCGGGGTTCGGCCGAATCCAAAATAGTGGATTCGGTGCATCCCTAATTTATAGTGAAGAAGTTTGAATTTCACAATTTTTTCGTGAAAACGTTAAAATTTCACTAATTTTTCATGAACTTTACAATTTCGCTATTTTCGAGAATTTTTCGCCTTTTCGCTAATTTCTGACAAAAATTCAGAGGAACGAAATGCCCCAGATTCACCCATAACTAATTATTATATGTTCTTTATGGTATTTTTGCTTAGAGTATCTGGCTTATAAGAGAGGCCTGAATAGAAAGATGAGTAATAAAAAGTAGCAATAGCAATACATCTTTGTAGCCTTACAGAGCATTTGTTTGAGATGGGGGTCAGTGATAGCCATTTGGAAGCTGAAAAAAGTCTGCAGAAGAAGGCAAATAATTAAAAAACTATAATTAGACATTTTATAACATACTGAAAGTTAAATTAAAGGTGAACCACCCCTTTAATCACTCAGAAGAAAGCTTCTAGAATAGCTGAACCTGATGGTTGCAAATTGAGCAGTATTAGGACCCCTATTGTATTGTTCGGTGAGAGCTACAAGAAGAAAATATGTTTATTAGTTGCGTTGTTTTTCATTCTGCTTGGTGCAGTCTGTTGTGACCAGTGCATCTCAGCAGCATGGAGGATAAACCCACTCAACTCTGTCTCTTGATGCTGTTTTATAGCCTGGTAGTTACATCTGGGGTTGTCATGTACTAGAACCTTTGACTGGGGGTCCTTGGATTTAGGGACATTACTTAAAAAGTGAACAGACAATTAGCCACATTTGGCAGAAGGAGACATGTTTTGGGAAATAAGATTGAATCTGAGAAACTATAGCTTATCTGAAAGCAGTTGCATTGTGCAGTGTGGCCTCTATGTGAAAGCACAGGATCAGGAACAGTGACCTGAGACTGCTGCCTACACACCAATATTGCAACAAAAAAAAATACATTTATTGGTTAAACAATAACATTTAATGGGTTGATTTGTTTTTGTTTTTGTTTTTTTGCATTGTACACTCGTTAATTTAGTAGTAAAATCACACAAATCATGTCAGTGAAGAGATTCTTTTCCCTTGTTTCCTTTTCAGGCCAGATTGCTACACACGATATTGTTATTTAGATCTTCTGATTTTGTTTGTTCCTTGCTGGCTGATTATTCTCCATATTATTTAGCTATTTTCGTGCGACCACGTTGTTTGGCTTGATGTTTTGTCCCTGGGCTCATATAAAACACCCTGAGGACAGCACACGAGTACTGTAGCCCATTATACACATGATTTATTGCTGGTACACAAAATAGTACTGTATATAAATATGTGTGTTTGTGTTTTAATTCATAAAGATATTAAAGGTTATTGAAAACATAAACAGGTATAGGATCTGTTATCCGGAAACCCATTATCCAGAAAGCTCTGAATAACGGAAAGGTTGTTTCCCAAGGACTCCATTATAATCAAATAATCTAAATTTTTAAAATTGATTTCCCTTTTCTCTGTAATAATAAAACAGTAGCTTGTACTTGATCCCAATGAAGATATAATTAATCCTTATTGGAAGCAAAACCAGCCTATTGGGTTTATTTAATGTTTAAATACAATTCTAGTAGACTTAAGGGATGAAGATCGAAATTATGGAAAGATCTATTATCTGGAAAGCTCCAGGTCCCAACCACTCTGGATAACAGGTCCCAAACCTGTACTAGATTATTATTAGATACAACCCACATTCATGTCTCAAGAACAACTAATTATGAGATTCTGCTTCATACTTGTAATAGTTGTCAGATAAGTGAATGTAGTATGTCAGTGGTTCCCAAACTGCAGGACCAGTCTGAAGGTTAGATTGCTCTCCTAGATACACCTAAATGCTTACCTTGAAGTTAGCTGAATGCTGAATGGCTGATAACATCGTTGTTTGTCTGTGTGAGTACAGTCCCATTCAAAAGAATCAAGTGCGTCTACTCCTGCACTCCTCTGCGCTTGAACAGAACAAAACAGAACGCAGGGGAGCGCAGGTAAATGCGCCTATGTATAAGAGCCCTAAAGCACTTGGGGCTGTGCTAATAGCTTTGTGGAGTCCCCCTGACAGCTGCAATAGTGGTAACATCATTTCTCCTGCAGCTGTATGATGAGCTGTCATGTATGAAAGCAGCGAGTGAGCCTGCCTGAGATAGACCAGCTGTCAGTTTGTGTCCCTGATGGCTGCAGTTTGAGGTAGATATACAGGGGCTGTTTATCGCTTTAACTCAACTTGCAGGTATAGACTGATCTGTCACTAAAGGGATTCTGTCATGGGAAAACATGTTTTTTTCAAAATGCATCAGTTAATAGTGCATTTTGTCAATTTCCCAGTTGCTCCTGGTCATGTGACTTGTGCCAGCACTTTAGAAGGGAACTGCTTTCTTGCAGGCTGTTGTTTTTTCTTCTCAATGTAACTGAATGGATCGCAGGGGGACGTGGGTTTTTACTATTGAGTGCTTTGCTTAGATCTACCAGGCAGCTGTTATCTTGTGTTAGGGAGTTGTTATCTGGTTACCTTCCTATTGTTCTGTTGTTAGGCTACTGGGAGGGGGAAAGGGAGGGGGTGATATTACTCCAACTTGCATTACAGCAGTAAAGAGTGATTGAAGCTTATCAGAGCACAAGTCACATGACTTGGGGCAGCTGGGAAATTGACAATATGTCTAGCCCCATGTCAGATTTCAAAATGAAACATAAAAAAATCTGTTTGCTCTTTTGAGAAATGGATTTCAATGCATAATTCTTCTGGAACAGCACTATTAACTGATGTGTTTTGAAAAAAAATAAATAAAAATAAAGTATCCCTTTAAAGTTTTCACCTATACCCCAGGCAAGAAGATGAGGGTGTATTAGAGGGCAAAAAAGTGGAGGCAGAAAAGACTGAGTCTCTGTCTTTAAGAAGTACATTATAATTTTTACAGCTAAATTCCCAGAAGCAGGTGGAGTAGGATGTCAAGCCTGACTGGACCAGATATTATTATAGATCGGCTGGATATTTATATATTAATGCAATATGTGTGTATGCATTTGTTATTATTATTTCTGTGCTTTTTCCACATTCTGTCGGCGATTCTCAGCATGCAGCTTTTATTCAATTAGTGACGAGCAAGCCTGTGGGCAGAGTTATAAATACCACATTTATCCAGTTTTTACTTTTCCTTTCCTTTTTTCTAATGTTTTTTTCCTCTCATCTCTTGCGGGATTTACGGTATTTAGACTTTTGCTTGGTGGAAAAAGGTGGAAGAAACTGCAATTTAAATGCACAAATGTGTTTAATGTGCTGGGGATAAAACATGAACAGACCCTTCATAAAGGTTTCTTGGGTGCAGGAAGGTTTCCCTTTACTGATCAGATTGTACCATATGGTAGTTCCAAGGTATGATTTGCTTTCACTTATGGCTGCACCGTGAAGGCAAAGCCGACTTTTCAAATCCTTCAAATGTCAACAGAGTAATTTTCAAAAGCTGAAAGAAATTAGCGATCACTAAAGTCCATCTCTCTGATTAGTATGAGGCATTGTGCTCACACACAAACCTAGGGCACGCAAGCATGCTAGCCAGTAAATGGACAGAGCCAAGTCCTCTACTTTCACATTTCTTCCTGTTGTATTTAGACCCTGCACTATTTCCTGTCAGGTGATCAGTGACACACACAAGAGCATCACAAAATGGTGGCTCATAGTAAAAGATTTATAATGTGGTTACTGTCTCTGTAAATACCAACTTACCCTTGGCAATTCAGGTGCCCTGTTGCGTATGAAAAGTACTGGGAACTGGGAATTACAGTGCAGTGCCTACAACTATGGAACACTGAGGAACACACCTCTTGTGGGATTCCACTAGGAATAATAAAACTCAGTTTGCAGATGAAACAAATATGAACTTTATATAAAACAGTAATAAAGAATTTGGGCAATCTAATAGACAATTCACTTCTGCACTGGGGCCACGTGGGGCACTACCTAAATCACTATTAGGTACCTTGACTTGTTTCTCCAACACAGTCCTTTTTATTATCAAAGTCCCAATCCTCTGGAAGGGGTTAATAATCACACAGTTCAAATGAAATGTCCCTTCCCCCGAGCTGTTATTCCCCAGGTAGAGCTACCATTTCCCAAAAGTACCTCTTCCTTTGGAATTTAGCATCTCTCCCTGGTGTAGCAGGTAAATACACAAGACCTGTCTTCAGTTTGGGGCCCAACGCTTGTATCCTTGCCAGTATCCTCCCTTGGGTGGCTCACGCACCGTGCTCTCAGAAGCAGCCACACTGGATTTTACAGGGAGCTCTGCAGCACAATCAATCTCACCAGTTGCACCTTTCTCCTTCTGAGTCTCTAGCAGCTTGGCAGGGAACATGATGGCCTCTTTCTGTACTTTCTGTTCTCTGATTTACCAGCTTGAACAGCTTTACAGGACTTGGTTCTGGCTGGATCTTTCACTACACAGCCTATGTTCCACTCTATCACAGGCCCTGCACATAAGGCTTCACAGACAGGCACACGCTCTCTCCCCAGGTCACTCTGTAGCCTTTAACTGGGTGGAATAATGTCACAGACAGAAAAACAGAGGAAGAATTTCCTTCCCCTTTGGTCAATAGTAGTGGTGTAACTCTACAAGAAGCAGACCCCGCAGTCTATAGCTAATAAAAAAAACCCTCCTCCCAGCCTCTCTCTATTACCAACGAGTCAGGCTGGAGTGGGCGAAGTTGAGGCGGAACTACTGGGGAGCAGAGGGTGTGATTAGGGTTTCCACCTGGCTGGTATTTTACCCGCCTGGCCGGTATTTTTGATAGTTTATCCCAATGTTATAATTAGGAAAAAAGATAAATATATAGGAAGGACGATATTTTTTTTAAGAAAAGGTGGCAACCCTAGGTGTGATTGGGCCAGGGTCCGCACCCCCTCAGGCCCCCCCGGCAGCTCGCACACCACCGATTTCCGTTGTTGTCGATGCATACGGAGGGGGGCCCAGCTGAATGTGGCCCCCTCTAGTTACATTACTGTGTGTGACACAGGCAGAGCAGAGGTGTGAAATGAAGATTTTTTTGCAGGGGGCCTGATGCACTCTAGTTAGGCCACTGGCCAATAGCAAACCGTTATGTTGCTACAGTACAGTTAATCATTATATTACTATGTGATATTAGTGCCCTAATATCACACATATTACAAATCATAGGATATATTTTGTGAATCCTACAAGTAACTACAGTGGTATTGTATTGTATTTAATTTGCTGTAAAGGGCATCTATCCAATGGGAATGCAATGAGGTATAGGGGAACCAATGTAGAAAGCTATTAAGTGGGTATAGCAACAAACATCTCTCGGGGATTATTGATCTCTGTATCACAAATTCCCTGTTGTTTATTTTCCATTGTGCCTCATTCACTTGCTTTTCCAGCTAATAAATTAACTTTTGTTTCTGCTGTTTCGGCTCTCCCATTATCAGAGTATTTATTCTGTGGCCAGAGCTTACCACAGAGAGATCTGACAAAATTGCTCAGTAAATGGAAAACCTACTCATGGAGCAGAATATATAGAAAGAACGTGTCCAAAAATAACAGTGTAATTTGACTTTCCATTTCAGCTTCACTTATGTACATAAGCACTGGCATTAAAAGCATGCTCATTACCCATGAAGAGTAAATTAAACCACATGGTTGGGGAATGAGGCATAGGTTTTAGCTTTAAACTTAAATTACTCTGTTTACAAAAAGTTAAGGGGGGAGAGTTGTTAGAAATGATGCTAAACATTGGCAAGAGATCTGCACAAAATATAATTTTACTAAAGGGAAAAAATCATATAGGTTCCTTATGTGTACTCTCTAGTCTGGCAACACTTGTCTACAAGGACCATGTTGGCCTACAGGTGATGATAGGCAACTGCTCCAGTACAGTTGCCCATAGAATCCAATCACCATTTGGTTTTCATTAGTCTACATCAAGCTACAAGTTTAAAACATACATTTGACTGGCTGCATTGGGCAACAAACATTGGTTGAATTAAGCACTTTCAGCTTTTGGTGGCACTTTTCATTTCCATTGGCATGGTGGTATGATTTGCCTCCTTCGTTCTAACAAGGTGTATTCTGGCCTATTGAATTCTTCAGATTCAGATTCTTCCTGGATCTGATGGTGATGGGCTGCGCATGTGAAGTAGGACGCTGGTGCAACTGCACATACACCGAAAGTTCACAGAGTTTGCTGATTGAACTTTCGGCGCATGCACAGTAGAACCAGTGTCCTACTGTGTATGCAACGCTGACTGAGACGGATCCAAGAGAAGAAGGCCCCATGAAGAATCCGTTCGAAGAGAAGATGGCCCCTGTGAACATCGTTGGAGGGGACCTGCTTGAATCGGTAATTAGGGACCTAGGGGCAATAGCCCGGGGGAGAGGCAGGCGGGGGGTGGAGGAGGGCCTATGGGGGGTGGGGGGTTTGAGTTAGCGCCGGGGGGTTTCATTCCCCTTTAAGTGCTCATCTGCCCCCCTGTGTTCGTGCCCCCTCTCTGCCTCCCCCTGCAAAGTCTTACCCCCTGAATCCTTCTCCCCTAGCGAGTGGAAAAGCAGAGTGAGTGCAGCGGAGCGCTCAGCTGCTGATTTGTAAAACTAAAGAAAATGCACAGAAAAGAACTACAGTAACAGTTGGATAACCAGATGGAACGATACACTGGAATATGGGACACCTGGATATTAAATAGACTTATTATTATATTATAATACACAAAAGCTGTGAATATCTTGTAAAATATTTCCTTATATATATATATATATATAAATGGTTAGTTCTGATGTCATTTCTGTCACATGACTCACTGAAACGTGTGTATTATAATAAATAAAGTAGCCTCAGTTGCAAAATATGAGGATATTAGAAGTTACCTCGGAGTTCCATGTCAGCCTTCGGCCTTGTGTATTTACAAGAGGGGGTACTTTATTCACTATATTATTATTACTATCAACTGGGCGATGGGCAGAGTCACTTCTCCTGTCTACTCCTAAATCCTTTACAACATGAAGTTTCCTCGGGAACCAAGGGTTTCAAGCTGGCCCGCATTCATATCCATCCTGGGCCGCATGTTGGACACTGTTGTAGACACCCCTGATGTAAACCATGTTAAAGGAGAACTAAAGCTTCTTAACTGTAGACGTAGGCTAGATATGTTGTACATGATGTTTTGTGCTTGTGTACCAGCCCAAGGCAAGCACAGCCCTTTAGCAGTAAAGATCTGTGTCTCCCCAGTAGATGCCCCAGTAGCTCCCCATCTTCTTTTCTGATTCTGATTCACTGATTCACATGCTCTGTGCTGCTGTCACTTACTGAGCTTAGGGACCCACTCACAATATACAGTACACATAGAATAGAAATATAGTCACAATATCAGGCTGATTAGTCATTAATACAGATAATTACTACATGGCAGCACAGAAACCAGTGCAATTATCATCACAACTTAATAATCAGCCCTGTAGCATCAGCTTATATTACAGACTAGTGATGGGCGAATTCACGGCGAATTTCCACGATTCACCGACGGCGAATAAATTCACGAAACACCAGCAAAAATTTGCCTGCCGAAAATTCTCTGGCATAAAAAAAAAAGAGTCACACGACGAAATTGACGCGACGTGCGTCGGAAACACTGCGACAGGCGTTGAAGAAGTGCTGGAAATTCGCGAATTTTTCAGCGAAGTGAAACGGGATAGATTCGCCCATCACTATTACAGACCATCCTTATTTTCTGCTGGATAATTAGTGACGACCCCTAAGCTTAGCTTCTCAACAGCTGCTCAGAGCCCACTGAGCATGTGAGTGTCACAGACACTTTCCAAGATGGTGACCCCCTGTGACAAGTTTGAAGTCCTGGATCATTGCTGCTATTGACAAGCTGAGACTTTAGGCTGGTGCAACAAGTTCATTATTTAAAGATGTCATTTTTAGCTATATTTATTTCTAGGGTTTAGGTCTCCTTTAACCATAGCAATGAGCAATGGTCCCCCATTTGATAAGGTCAATATTTTTTTTTCTAATCATTTCAAGTGAGCATGCTAGCAATGATCCCAACTCATGCTGTGTAATACCACACAAGAGGCTTTTTCTTTCCCACAAAAACAGCAGCAACTGGACTTTCGTTTGCACCGGATGTAGGTGCAATTTAACTTGTGTCATGTTATTTCCTGTTTTACTAGATGAATCTGGTCTTGCTAATTAAAGACTAGTGTTCATTTCTGTGTCATTAGTGCTTATGCTCATAATTAAATCTACTCTTCATAAAAAGCGACTAATAAAGTGTCATGTTTTTAATAACGCAACTTTTACTCCGTACCAACTTACAGTAAATGGCTAAACGTAACTTAAATTTTTGTGGTTTGTTTTATGTGTAGTTGTGTCCAAGTTGCTTCTGTGACATATCAGATTGCGTTACCAAAACCTAATGCTTTTCTCTTTGATTTTGAGTATGTGTTTGTTGCAGTGTTGAGCCAGGCCCGTGCCTCCTGCTAATGGAGTGGCTTAACATATGACTATACAGTGGAAGCAGACCCTGTGGCTGCACAGGGGGCCCAAGAGGTACAGAGGGTCCCATGAGGTTCTAATTAATGAGAAATTTCAACATATCTTGGTTAAACAGGACAGCTTCTGGATATATATTTGGGGCCCTAAAATTAATTTGCTATTGTGCCCAGTAACATCTAGTTATGCCACTAAACACACCCCTCCCGAGTCTCTATGTACAATCCAGCTCTTGTGTAATTTTAAAGTTTACAAGGCTGAGTATGTGCAAAGCCTTTGGAAAGACCTTCCCAAATTGCAAATTTTGTATCCAGGTTTCCACAGAAGTGACCAGGAATGTTGCTGCCATGAGGCAAGTTAAGCGGCAGTTGAGGGGCAGGAGCCCACAAGCTATCAGGGGCAGGGCCGGGCCAATGGGTAGGCAGAGTAGGCACGTGCCTAGGGGGCAAAGCAGTGGGGGTGCCAGGCACCATCTTCCTGCCCCCTAGTTTCTGGTGTGTGCAGCTCTCTCCTTTTGGAGCTTGCGGCGATTGTTGGGCGCTACTACTGGCACCGGCTGCCTGGGGCGTCTGGCTAGGTTGGCCCTTCACTGACCAGGGGAGGCAAAAAACCTAGAGTGTAACTGCAACTCCCCCTCTACCCACTCTGAAGCGAAACGTTTAAAGGAACAGGAACATCAAAAAATTAAAGTGTTTTCAGATAATATAATGCCCTGTTGTTCTGCACAATTAAAACTGGTGTGTTTGCTTCAGAAACTCTGTTGTAGTTTATATAAATAAGCTCCTTCAGGAGACACCCATATGTAACCTACCTTGAGTAGAGCTTCCAAGTGAGATGCAATTATTTTAGGGTTGTTTTACACTGGGTGCAAAGTACCAATATGAATGGGGCAGGTGTCACAGTAAAGAAAACATGACTCTATGGACATTTGTTCATTTTTTGCAGTGTGTATTACCATGGCATATATTATACTGTAAGCACCCACATTATATACTAGGGATGCACCGAATCCACTATTTTGGATTCTGCCGAACCCCCGAATCCTTTGCAAAGGATTTTGCCCAATACCGATCCAAATCCTAATTTGCAGATTTAGGTGTGGGAAGTTGAAAACATTTTTTACTACCTTGATTTGTAACCAAAATTCATGCGCTTTCCCTCCCCACCCCTAATTTGCATATGCAAATTAGGATTTGGATTCGGTTCAGCCGGGAAGAAGGATTCAGCTGAATCCGAATCCTGCTGAAAAAGGCCAAATCCTGTCCGAATCCCAAAACGAGTCCTGGATTCGGTGCATCCCTATTATATACACAGTAAATATGCCCTGGATTATGGAACACCTCTCCCACCAGCATTATATCTATATCTATTATATATTATATCCCTGGTTGCTACCAGCAGTTGCTTTATATAAGATACTTTCGGTTTCATGGTGCCTTGCAAGGAGCGAGCCTCAGAACAACGATAAATTCCTTAGCAGAGACGTAAAAGAACATCTTAATAGATTGTTGATTTCATTCGTTGGTAAATGAGTTTCCTGGGACTGCACAGTCAGCGAATTGCCTTGCAGGTCTTATTTGGGGAGGGCAAATAAAACGCTATCTGGCATATCTGTGCATGTGGCTCGTATTTTCGCCACCGTCATGTCCTTATTGTGCTTACTGATGCAGCCAGGAGGACTTTGTACTTACTTTATCTTCCTTGTCACTGAGCAAACACACAGCTACAGACAAACGGCTTTATAACATGTTTATAGGAAAGAAATGCCTCCCAGGCAAATTATCCAGCATGTATTTTTCATGAAAGACATGAGGTAATTGCTTCTCTGGAGCACAGTATACATGCTTAGCATTTATACACAGGGACACATGTAGGACTTGTTAGCAGCAATGTCCATAGGCAACAACAGAACGTTTCCCCTAATGGTCAGAAATCTGTATGTTTGCTGTTTGTGGAGAGTTTTCAGAGGCCCTAAAAGGGAAAGTAACACCTAAAAATGGGATGGGATTCATCAGCGGGAAGGCATTTGGGGAGATTATGCGCCCAAAGAAGAGGCTGGGCGACTAATCTTCCCTGAATTGCCAGGAGTGCCACCCTAAATCTGATGTGTTTGCTTTAAAAATTGTTTTTGCAGCCATTCAAGCACAGGATACACAGCAGATAACAGAAAAGTTCTGAAGAATCCCATTGTATACTACAGAGCTT
>CM044431.1:216536483-216552070 GCA_024363595.1 Xenopus borealis | reverse complement strand
AAGGGCTGTGGTTGCCTTGGGTTGGTACACAAGCACAAAACATCATGTACAACATTTATAGACTATCTCTTTAATTGAGCTTTAGTTCTCCTTTAAGGGGGAATCACCCCATCTTGCTCCTGGGTGGGGAAGTAGCTCCCCTTAGTCGTTGTGTTCTATGCCTCTTGTTCACAGTACAGGTTATGACATAATCTCTGTCCTGGCTAAACCTGGCATCCTGGAGCCTATGATTAAATGTCTGCTGGACACGAAACACGTCAGGCGAGAGATGATCATATAATAAAGTTTACATTTTAATTATCAATTTCTCCGGTCTGATCTGAGTGTGGGAATCCAGTGTGCCTTGCACCAACTGTTTTTGGATTTGCGGAATGCTTGCTCCCTGAGCTGAGGGCCTGGGGCCGGAGCACCTGGGCCACACTTCTATTTTGGTGAGAATATTTCACTTTATTTGATGTGCTGCTTCAAAATAATTGTTTGTGATAAACCTGGCATCCTACCCACATCTTATGCCTTTGAGATTCCTGCATCTCAGACTCCTGCTTGATTCCTTAGTTGTTCTACCATTAGACCACACCAGCACCTGTCTATGCTCTTTGGAATCCCAACTTCTTTTCTAGTGAGGTTTAGCTATGGTCAAATTTGCTGCGAATTACCATGATTTGCCACAGACGAATACATTTTCAAAATACCAGAAAAATTTGCCAGCATCTCGTTTTTTCAATGCTGGTAATGGGCGCCGACGTCCCGAAAATGGGCGCCGCAGCATTTCATGAATTTTTTGCCGTTGTGCGAATTTCTACTAGAAATTCGTGAAATTTAAGGGAAGCTAAACGCCCCAGATTCGCCATCACTAGTGAGGTTCTTTCCAGCTAGTGGTCACATGTGGTAATTACACTCCATTAATACTACTATTATCTATTGGTGAAACATTAGACCTTGTTGTACCATCATACAAGTTAACTCTTGTGTATCCTCTGGACCAATTGATGCAGCAAACACAAAGAATCAAGCTCACGGCATTCCCATGCACAGTGCAGGAAATAATATCTGAACACTGAGTATTTTCAGTGCAATCACATTTGGTTTGAAGCACATAATTCATAATGTATAAGACAGACTCTCCTGATTGGTGCAGTAACTTCCATATCACACTGTATCATCCTAAACTGCTGATGTAAAAGTCTGGAAATGGACAAAGGCCAGGATTGGGTTATTTAGTAAATGATCACATTGTTGTTATTTAATCGTTATTTGATATAGTATAGTAAAGATGAATATGAAATGAATTTGCTGCAGATGCAAAGTACTTGCATAATCTCTTAGGAATTCCGCTGGTAGGATTCCAAAACCCTGTGTGAAAATGGTAGACTGGAATAACCTGGGGTGATGTGTGTTCCGTGCACGGAAACCATGTTCGTTTTGAAATGCCATTAAAATAAGTTCATAGACATATAGTATTCATATTTCACTCATATTTTAGGTCAAACAGGGGGGATCAAAAAGGGGTTGCCAATGTAATAGATGGGGCCAAGAGAAGGAATATGGGTGGCTACACGGAGCTCCTGGTATCAAGGTCTAGGTTTTATGAGCCCAGCACCACTCACTATATATTGAAACATTCCAGCCGGCAAATTGGGGCAAAAATAACATATTAAAGTGGATATTTCAGGAAGACAGTTTGCAGAAGGGAGGCCTTTATGTTGAGTGTCTATGGTAATATGTGAATTGTTCTTCTCTATATGTTCTCGCGGTTTAAATTACAGGCCCATTACTATTAGGGTAACACAAGTACAATAGAAATAAATGGAAACTCACCCGTGCTTATTGTGTTTCACATACGATCACCATGTCTGGAGTGTTTAAGGAACTGGACGAGGAAAAGTGTGATTTATTTGCTGCCTGTCAAGCAGCCAGCGTTCATGTAAAGCAGTGAGGGGCTATTTATAGGTGCTGATTCTGCTGGGCACAGAAATAAACTCGTTGCCCTTTTGCTTGTATTGATCTTTCTGGAACAGATACAGAATCCATACAAAGGAGTAGTAGGACCTGGCATGCCTGGAGTTTCATACTACATGCACTCAATGACACTGATATAACGGCACAGAGACCATGGTTTCATTTAAATGTGCAGCAGGACTATAGCCGGCCTTACAAGTAAAGATCCTCTTATCTGGCAAGAGCACACAATATTATCCAATGATGTCCACCATGAGTTAGGCAAGATTGGGTTTCTCAGATCCTTTTGCCCAAGGGCCAAATGATTGGATTACAATGGGGACAAGCAGGCAACCAGGACCACATTAACTGGCCGATGGTGTTTTAATCCAGCCCAATCCACATGATTTTGGCCAGATAAAAGTCAGGGAGACCCCTCAGAGGGCCCCATACATGGGCCAATAAGTTACTGACATTGTCTTAGCATATTTATTTGGCCTGAAAGCCGTTATCCATAAAACTCAGAATAGACTCTATTTTATCCAAATAATCCACATTTAAAAAAAAAAAAATGATTTCCTTTTTCTCTGTAATAATAAGACAATATCTTGTACTTGATCCCAACTAAGATATAATTAATCCTTATTGGAAGCAAAACCAGCCTATTGGGTTTATTTAATGTTTAAAGGATTTTCTAGTAGACTTAAGGTATGGAAATTATGGAAAGATTTTTTATCCGGAAGACCCCATGTCACCCAGACCCCAGTATTCTGGATAACGGGTCCCATACTTGTATTTGCTTATTGTCCTGCATGCTGGGGCAATGCTGGGGGTGATTCAGTTCTTTGAGTTCTTCGAATACAGCTGGGGAGAATGAGGAGGACGGCTGAGCCTACGAGTAAGTGCCTGTTTGGCATGAAACGTGTCAGGCTATTATGTCCTAACAAATAATTTTTACTTCATTTTTATTTTCACTACTGCATTTATTGCCACCAGGTCTCTTACACGCATTTGGGGTTTTGAGAATGAGGGGGTACAAGGTGTTATGTACAGGGCTTCCTTGTGTGAGCTGTGCTTTGCACCTGCCAATGCCATGGATGCAAGTGCTGACTGTTGACTGGATGATGAGAGGTGAAATTCTGTGCATTTTAGCACTTGCATTATTCTAAATAAGCCCAACTATCATTTAAGGTGGCCATACACAGAGAGATCCGCTCATTTGGCTGCATCAAAAAACACCTTGAGATGGGCATTATCGGGCTGAACCAATCTAAGGATGGGTAAATGGGCAGTCGGATCGCAGGACCGAAGCAACAAACAGATCTCCTCTGCAATCAGATGGGATTTTTAGTCCCGTCCACTCGACATCTGGCCGATTTTCATCCAGATATCGATTAGGGAAGCCCGTCGGAGGGCCCCATACATGGGCCAATAAGCTTCCGGCTCTGTCTGTCGGCAGCTTTTATCGGGCCGTTTACGGTTTACCTTTAAATGGGAGGCATTCAAGGGCGGTAGTGGTTGTTTTTCTATCTAACCTGTGTATCTTATAACAGGGATTTTTTTGAGCTGTGTGTTAGAACTCATTCTGTCCCCATACTGTTTATGTTAGATCCCCATAGTCATTTTTTGCAATAGCATTATTCACTCACAACCAACTCTTTGGTTACAAAGCTGACTCTTCAGATTGCATGTGGTCTCTAGGGAATAAAATAAGAAAATAATGGAAGGAATGCATTGAAGGACTTTCATCTGGATAGTCGGATTGGCATTTATCAGTAACATTAAAGGAGATCTTTGTCAGTAGGTCATACATTGACTTTAACTATGATGACATTGGCCAAGGCTGTCCAACTGGAGGCTTACAGGTCAGAGAGTCTCTGTGTACACGTTGATTGGTTAAACTCTTATGAATATCAATATAGGTACAGGTATGGTATGCATTATCCGGAAACCCATTATCTAGAAAGCTCCAAATTATGTAAAGGCCATCTCCTATAGGCTCCGTTTTATCCACATAATCCAAATTATTTAAAATGATTTCCCTGTTCTCTGTAGTAATGCAACATTGCCTTGTACTTGATCCCAACTAAGATATAATAAATCCTTATTGTAAGCAAAACCAGCCTATTGGGCTCATTTAATGTTTAAATGATTTTCTAGTAGGCTTAAGGTATAAAGATCCAATTTACGGTAAGAACCCCAGGTCCCGAGCATTCTGGATAACAGGTCCCATACCTGTATTTAGATCCTATCTAAGCAAAGTAATGAAGAGGGCAAAGATGTATTATAAACACAGAAAAGATGCTAAACAATATAATGCTAATGACTTTAGAAAAGGTATAGGCTATATTTATCAAAGAGTGAAGTTAAGAGTGAAGTTCCGCCACTAGAGTGAAATTCCGCCGCTCTCCGTTCATTTCTATGGGATTTTTAAAGGCATATTTATCAAAGGGTGAACTTTCACTTCACCCATTGATAAATACACCTTTCAAAATCCCATAGAAATGAATGGAAAGCGGCAGAATTTTCACTCTAGTGGCGGAACATCCCTCTTTGATATATTTACCCCTTAGGGTAGCAATGCACAAAAATATAACAACTGTATTTTCTACTGGTACTTTCCATTTACACCTGAGTATATGGGGATGCTTTAAGCAAGATTGCTGTAAAATTCCCATTTGTTTAGTAGGGATTCAAGCAAAGCATTTAATGAGCCTCATGCTGTCACATTCTAATTAGTCCACAGAATCCAACTTAAAAAACATACACTGATACTACAATTAAAGTGCTTCTCGTTTATTCAGATTCCTTTTTTAATTTTGAGACCAAATGTGTTAACTCCTTCTCCTCGCTAAGCGTACAGAATTCTAATTAACGTATTTGCGAAGTCTACAACAGAAGTCATTATTGGCATAACTGTTAATGCACCACTTTGCTTTAAATGCTGACTGATTTATGAAAGCTGACATTCAGCTGTGCTTTTCCGGGCTGCAAGCCAGAAGGAGCACTGCTATTATTTGATAATGATTCTTTGCCAAATATAGGATAATAAATGTTTTTGGGATTTATATGTTTAAGGTGGAACTTATTTTCTTGCAGTCGAACGCAAGATCTTTGGCAAAGGCACTACATTTCTCCCTGTGATCTAGCAGTATAAGTGCCAAGCCAATCTAGGGAAATGTATGGGTGCTAATCAGCTTACAATAACACTATAATTGCATATTTAAAACTGGCGTCATTTTTACCACAAAGAGAAATTTCATTTGGAAGACATTGGGGTTTATGAAAACAGAACTTTCGGTAAACTCTCACAGAGTAGAAAGTTTTTTTTTTAGAGAAATGTAAGACCAAGTATAGACAATTGTGAACTGCATCCAGAACCAAATAATCAACCTAATTGTCTGTGCAGTGCACACAAATTCATTCGACTCATGCAGTGATTTACTTGGAAATTGCGAGCTGGTAAAGCATAGCAACTATAGTGTTATTTATATATTTATCTATTGGAGGTTCTAGACATGGTTCCACATATCTACGGACAAGTTTTTGCTTAGCAGGACAGAATAGTTTCGACAAATTACAATAGATCCAACATGAAAAGGAATATAGAAAAAGAAGCCCACCTATAATATTTCAATAATTAGACAAAGAAACCTGTAACAGCTGTTAATAATAATAATAATAATAATAATAATAATAATAATAATAAATACGTATGGGATAAACAAGGTTATCCCCGCAACAAATGTGAATAAGTTATATAATTTACTAGTCTAAAAACACAATTCATTAAAAAGAGGGACTATCACCCCAGTGACCAAAATGACATGAAATCAATAACCGTAATTCATATTTAGAAACGATAGAAACTTGATTTCATTAATTACAAAGTGGCCTAGTACTCAATTAGAGGACAACTGAGGAGTTAATTAATTCAGACTTCAATATAATAATTACGGACAAAAATCTAATAACAATCATTTATTGCTATAAATATAGATAATAATTTAGTAAAAGCGCAAGTGCTCAATAGATAGTTGATTCAACCTAAGGTTTCAAAATGCCCAATTAGTGAATAATTATGACCAGGATTGATCGTGACATAAAGAATTGATAAAACCCTTTAAAAACTTAGTAAAGCAATCGGAAAAATAAGAGGGTTGAATTGTCCCAAAACTCGCTACCTAGTAATTTTCTAAAACCTGGGACACCACTAAGATAAAACAGGACAGGGTAACCGGGACTGTGGCCTTAAAATTAACTCACCCTATATACAGTATGAGAGGCTAAATACACCCTAATAAGCCACAAATCCACGACCCCTTAGAAATGAAGGAAGATTCAAGGTCTAGTAAGGATTAAAAGAATTTGAACCAATGCTTCCACCCCCACACCCCCAATGACCTGAACGGATAACTGACCACAGATTGCGAGAGAGAAAGAGAATAAGGAAATAGAGAGAACACGAACACGTTTCGCTTAATAGCTTTTTCAAGGCGTAACGATCAGACATGGTTTGTATGGGTCAGAAGCATTGTTTTTTTTCGAATTCCAGGCTTGGAGGCAAGTTTTGGTTTTATAAAAACCAGATGTACTGCCAAACAGAGCTTAACATAGGCTGCCAATCCACAAAAAGCTATCGAATAGCTCTTATCTGGCATCTCCAGGGACTTTTTTTTCATGCTTGTGTTTCTCCTCAACTCCTTTTGAGTTACTCACTGGTAAAAAAGGTTGGGGACCCCTGTTCTAGAGTAAGGGAAATCTAAGTGCTTGACCTCATAGACCAGTTGAGCCCAACTAAGTTCCTATGAGAACCTGAATCAGTGCTAAGATAGGTGGTCCATGCTGAAGACCAGTTAGACTGAGATATGGGGAGAATACATGTTTGCTTCCTCCATACTCCTGTAAGCCCAGTCTGAAGGTCAATTAAGGAGAGATTTTGCATGTACGCTTATTTTTTCTGCTAGATATTCTTGGAGTTGTGTCTGAATATGAGATCTGTAGCCTTCTTATGTGCTTATTAAATATCAGACCTCAAAAAGAGGCTTGAACTTGAAACCTAAGTGCTAAGAGTGGAGAACTAAGAGTGGAAAAAATGTTCTGTTTATTGTGACCCTAACAGGGGAAGATGATATAGAAAACCTTGATTTATTATAACAGGAGATCACCTCTATCCATCTCTGTTAGTAATGCTAATTATTCCTTACAGAATAAGACCTTGCTGAGATTGGTCTGCAATGGGTCTCACACTGAGGCCTACACAACTAAGTATCCTTCTCAGCTTTGTCCATTCTATTATTCCTCAATGCCATGATTTTTCTCCAGTGTATCAAGGCAACCTTTCAGCTTTGTATCGGTGTGTGCAGAGAAATTAGAACATGCAGATGTGCTGCCGTACGAATTCATAATCATGAAGGTGGCAGGGAGTCAGCCACATTTTTGTTGCCTTCTTAACACATGCAAATACAATTAACGTTTCGGAACGTGCTGTGAGACATAATTAAAGCAGATACAGGTCATGAATTTAAGTTTTAGGCAGTAAATGCCAAAGGACCCTTATTATTTGTATCAATGTGTGTTTTGCACCCACTCACGACCTGTTAACCTGATTCTTACACTGGATCTAGTAAACTTCACCCTTCTACTGTGCAACCATTTATCTGTTTCATTACAGTCGAAATAAGTAGTACGAACACATTATCCACCGATTGCTAATGAGGTTTCTCGGCAGCCCAGCGAGACATGGATCCGCAAGTTAATTTTAATGAGAAGGTGACACCTT
Organism: Xenopus borealis; assembly: GCA_024363595.1. NCBI lineage: Eukaryota > Metazoa > Chordata > Amphibia > Anura > Pipidae > Xenopus > Xenopus borealis. The sequence continues at coordinate 216,544,350 of CM044431.1, read as the reverse complement.
CCTAGAGGCTGCACTTAGAATACAATCTTCCTTAGAAAGGGGATGAAACTGTCGTGAACTTGACATTGAACTTGGCATGACTATTCATCCATCCATTAGCATCCACGCTGCCTGCTTGTATCACTTAGCTGCACTGCTTCTTCCTTAATTAATTAGTGTTATTTTCAAGAACAAATGCTGTCACTTCATTAGTTGACATTTCCTTGACTAAATTAAAATGCTTGCATTGTCCTGTAATTCATTAGTTCCCCTTTGCACTACCCTAATGAAAATGAATATTGTTTTTCTCTTGGCTTTGTTTGCCCTAGCATTTGTAAGGGTGCTATTGATTAACTTCAGTTTGAGTCTTGCCTAAGCTTCTGTTATTCTCAAACTGGACAAACATGACCTTCCATAGAGCCATTACGTGGAGACTTTTTGTTTGTGTGCATTCAAATCAGCCTTTTTCCCAAAAAGAAAGAAACTGCTAAATATTCTTATATAATATATGTACTTGTTACATGTGCTTTCTCAAAACCCTGAACAGACACCAAGGTTCCGATCATGGCTCACATTGCTGGAGGAGCCCTCTGCTATTCTGATGCCGCCAGGTGTTAAAGTGAGAGAGCCAAGGCGAGAGTTCTGGGCAGATGAGGGTACAGTAACATGCAACAGCAGAAATGGTGTTAGAGCAAAGTGTAGTCATAGAACAGGCCTGGGTCAAAAAAAATCAGACGGTGCAATATGGAATCAGGAGCTAAGAGCGCAGTCAATCAATAAGCACAGTACAAAGTCAGGATCTAGAAGAATGGTAAAGTAACAGGCTAAGGCAGTGAATCAGCAGAAGTCAGTGGTTTGCACAGTGCATATTTATTCGCAAATGGTTGTTTTGTGCATGTTGTTCCTGAACACTAAAATATTGCACTTCTGTGCCTGTCTTTCTGTTTTTTTGCAAATTCGCATTGTGAATACATTTTCGCAAATGAGATGGGTGTTTGCGTGCGTGCGCCCACTGTGCGAGGTTGCTGTGCGTTGATAGTACTTTAAATTCGCAATTTGCGAAACTGTTGCAAATATTTTCTCCGTCACCAAAGCTGTCGTGTAATTCACACGCAGTGTGCAAAGAAATATTCACAATGTGCGATTTTTGCAATATTTAAAAAGCTTGTAGACATTCGCAATGTGAAAATCAAATTCGCAAATGTTTGCACATTCTTATTCAGCTTTATGAATAGGGCAAATATATTCACTTTGCGAACCAATCTGCCCTGCGCGATGTTTATAAATGAGCCCCAGGGACAGACAAGGGTCAAGAACAAAGACTAGTAGCGCATCCAGGAACTATCTCACTATAGACCTACTTTGAGCGATGTGAAATAGGATGTGGTGACTTTAAATATTTGAACTTTTTGAACCCACCAACATGATGACATCACAAGCACGATGAGAAGAAAAGATGCACGTGCACAGAAGCCAGCGTCAAACCTGAAGGACGCGTGTGCGTCTAACCAGGAAGCGGTGTGCGTCCAAAGAAGCTGTGCGCAGGAGAGGAGGTGTGGACGCGGGGATGCCCTCTGCTGAAGTTGTATATAAGTCAATGGAAGATGTCCCTATCCTATTTGGAAGTTTCTTTGGTCTGTGCTGGAATTAGGTAGAAAAAAACTATTTTGAAACTATCTGAAAATTCGGGAACCATTCCCATACCTGTATTCATAAAGTTGTGCCATTTATTCTATGCCATAAACTTGGATTTATTACACCACTTTGTGCAGCAAATTTCTTGTGTTTATTCTATTGACTTCAATGGCTTCCACCAGATCTGATGTGGTTAAAAATAATGGTGTCATTTTCAACATTATGGGGTTGTTTTACTAACTGTTGACTTGCACAAGAGAGAGAGAGCAATGCACACAGTGAACTCAGTGACTGATGACAGAGGCCCAGTAAAACTCATTACACAGAATGTTGGTTTTCAGCTTGAGGGTGCAACTTATATTTGAAGTTAAAACAAACAAGAGCTTTCCTTTAGATAAGGCTCACATTCTCTTTAGTTGATTTTCCCATGCCCATACCTCTCAACATTTTGGAAGTAAAAAGAGGGACAAATTTTTTTTTCACACGTAGCGAGGCTAAATTGTTTGACCATGCCCATTTTTGTGGCCACACCCCCTAATTACAATGTTCATTCTACAAAATTTGCAAGGTTATGAAAGTTTGAAAACATTTCTCCTTATCTAAACTGTTACAATTACTTATTTTCTTATCTCAAAATTGTTTCAAGGTCTCTTAGCTTTTAGCTATTCTGTGCTCTCTGCCAAAAGCCAATTAAGTTAGAAACTTTGTTTCATTTTCTGTCTGTTCAGTGCAGAGAAAACAGGGACTTTCCAGTACAAATGAGGGACTGCTGGTTGAGCTGTCAAAAGAGGGGCTGTCCCTCCAAAAAAGGGACAGTTGGGAGGTATGCATGCCCTGTTAGGGCAGAGACACATGGTCAGATTTGGGGAGATTAGTCACCCAGCGACAAATCTCATATTATTCAGGTCGACTAATCTCCCCAAACTGCCTTCTCCCTGCCTTCTTTTCAGCTAGAAAATTGAAGTGGGAAGGCAGGAGAAGGCAGTTCAAGGAGATTAGTTGCCCAGAAGAATAGATTTGTCACTGGGCGACTAATCTCCCTGAATCTGACTGTGTGTCTCTGCCCTTAAAATGGCCATAGACGCAAAGATCCGATCTTTCGAATCATCGAACGATCGGACTTCCCCATCTCCCGACCTGCCACTAACCTTCAGATCAAATAAAGTAGCAAAAGCGCAGATCAGTCGACGTTCTGCCCCTGACAGGGATCGTACAAAAGTTGCAATAGAAGCAAAGATATGATCGCCAGCCGACAGAAATTTTCTAACCTGGCCAATCGACCAAACGACCGATCGGCATGGCGCGACAAATGTCGGAACACTCCACACACGATCCGAAAATCGTACGAATCGAGGATTCGTATGATCGGATCGTTGCGTCTATGGCCAGCTTTAGAGGCACAGCAAGACTGAAATGGGAAAATGAAGTATTAACTACAGTGACTTCACACAAAGGGGGATAGTTACTAAAATCTGATTTTATCTCATTGTTTTAATAAAAAAAACTCAACCAAACTCCCGTCGTTGATTTTGCCTTATTTATTAATAAAATAACTCGTTAAAAAAACTCAAAATCTACCAATTACCCGAATCGTTCTTTTTTCAGAATTTTCTTCAGAATCTCTTGATATCTTCTAATTGGGATCAATTCTCCACTTGTGACCTCGGCAGGTCTGAGATGGGGGATTTTCAGATGCAGGATTTTTATGGTTTTTGATGGAAAACCCCAAATGTTTCAGGTTATTGGGCCAGTGAAAGCCACAATATATTCAAATTGTGATAGGAACATATCCATTGACTTATACAGGACCTTGACAGGCTTGAGATGGCAGACTTTCAAATGCAGGCTTTTTGCTGCAATGGGGTATAGTACATTAGTACATAGTATCTGCTCCAAAAAAAATGAAAAATTTGAGGTTTAGTAAATAAATCCCAAAGTATTGGAGTAAATTGGTTAAGTGACATGGGGGCTTATTTGTGACTACTCAGGCTTTTGGCACAAGCAATCATCATCAGCAGGGTTAGACTGGGGGGCTCAGGGCCCACTGGGACTACTGTCCAGGGCCCCCTTCGACCCCCTTGCCGTGATGCGTCGTCTGACTGCCTGAAAGGCGCCGCGCGCTGCTTGAAGGGCACGAAAACTTTTTTTAATGATTTGATTGGGAGAGGGTCTGGCCCGGCTTTTGGTTTTTTTCCCGGTGTCCCACCGGGCCAGTCCGACACTGATCATCAGGGAAACTTGCCTTGAGTTTCAGTGCTTTTGGGTGCCAAAGACTTTCGTCTTTATAAAAGCCAGTTCAGGGAAAACTACAGAAATAGCTTTTTTTGCCCAAAATCCATGGAAAAACTCATGGCAGGTTTCTTTGAAGATTGCTCCAGCCGAAAAAGCAATCATAAATAGACCCCATAGTTTCTGACTATGGTTGTAACTTACCCTGTTGGTCTAGCTGGGACTAGGGCCCGGCGGGGATGCCGGCTACAAGGACTCCCACAGCCCTAGTCCACTTCATTCAGCGCCAGAGTCCATTATGGCGCATGTGGCCGCTCACTTCTGGGTTTGTTCTGGCGGCGAGTGATGTCATCACACGGTGGCACCAAATTAAAACTATTTAAAGGGGCCTTGGGCCAGTAATCATTGCCTGTTGTTAGAAAGACCTGTTATCCAGAAGACCCCAGGTCCCAGTGGGGGTCGGGAGGGGGGTCAGGGGTCAGTGTCCATTCCAGCTCCAGCATCTAACTCGGCGTGACTCATTAATTTCAGGCTAGGCTTGGGCAGATCTGTCCAGAACTGTCCATGGCCCGCTAATGGCCCGCGTCCTGGCGGTTGGGGCCCCTGTTATAGACAACTTTACAATAGATACCAAAAAATGATGAACTGAAGGCGCACACTCCCAATCAATGTGTGAATTTTTTCGAGGTGCTGATCCTGAAGGAGGCTGCCCACCAAAACGTCTCCAAAAAGTTTGCACACTCTTAAAGCAAAAGCAAATATGATTTATTATATGTCAGTTACACCATATGGCAATTGCATGTTGCCCAATGCGTTTTGACCCAGAAAGGTCTTCATCAGGTTGTTGTTGGCTGACGCACCCAAAGACAGAAGGGATTTTGACTGGTTTATCATTAAAATCCTAATGGTCTGGGAGTGTCAACATTTTTTAACTAAGCATTTTAAATGTGGTTCAGCCTTAAATACGTATGGTTTCTAGCAGAGTACACAGGGTTCTTCCGAGACCCCTCTGATTACTGGGTTCCTGTTGGGCTTCTGGATATCCCTTGTGGCACCTTCAGGCTAGTACAGAGGGGTCCAGGGAGGCATCCAGGGTGCTAGCGCAATTCAGTGCTCTGTGCTAAAAGAGCTAAAAGAGCCAAATTTCCAGTTTGAAAACCAGAAATTCTGCTCTTAAAGTTACAATGAGCTGCACTTTTGCCTCCCCTCGTAACTAACTGGACGCTGCCGCCTGAGGAGAGTTTAGAAACTTACATTGGCACACCACCCCTACATTTAAACCCAAAAATAGGCTTTTGTTATCATTGGTCCTAATGGAACCCATTGGAAGCAATGGTTCTCAAACAGCTGGAACAGAGGCAAAGCCGTGTAGCTTGAAGCCTAATTTGGGTTAAATATGGAGAAAATGCATATTTCCTTTTTCCAGGTACACTGGGAAGCCCAGCTTGAAGCCTGTTATAGTCAAAATTTGGGTGAATATGAATTTGTAGGCCTAGATATTCTTGCAACAATATACAGCAAAAAAAAGGCAGGCACTTGCAAAGACCAGATTTTTTGGTATATGTGGTTATCCGCTCCCTAGGCTGAGGGTTCAGGGCGGTGCACCTGGACCACTTCTCCCTACTGGGGAGTTTATTTATATTAACCTGAAATGTTCTACTATTACTGACTACTATGTTTATTCTTGCAACAATGGCTGACACCAATGATTTCATTTATCTGTAACCTTGTTGTGAACAATCAGGGGCTCAGTGGCAGACTAGGGAGTCCAGAGCCCATTAGAGCTGCCACTTTGGGGCCTCCACACCCCTTGGACCCAGTACCCCAATCACAACCCTCTCAGGCCCCCTGCCCCAGCCGCAACCCTTGCCCCCCCCTCCCCAGTTGCAAGCCTTCCAGTCCCCTGCCCAAGCCTCTCACACCACCCACCAGCAAGTGCCTTATTTCTTTTCTTGGGGCCAGCCAGCAGGTCAGGGGGCAGCACACATGATTTCTGAAGGGGATCGTGTCTGTGTCAGTGGGGCCCCACAAGGGCCAGGGCCCACTAGGTTTTTTTTGCTAAAGTCCTGTCGGCCCTGCTGGGGCTTCATCAGAGGTTGCACCTCCAAGCGGGACTTGAACGAGAAAAGTCCAAAACCTTTGTGCCTCCCTAGTCTAATATTTTTTGTACATATTTTACCAGTGATGTGTTATTCTTTTTCACTTTAGAGGCTTGCATTTCCTATTATTATTATTATTATAATAATAATTATAGTTCAGTAGTTTGTTCTGCCTCAGCCAGAGCTCTTATCCCTTCCGTTCTCATAGCTAAAGTACATATAGACCTCTCTAGGCACCAGTGCAGTCAATGTTAATGTTCTTATCAAATAAAGGGTAACCAATCCTGATTTAATTTTTTTTTAAACCAGTATTCCAATCGTGAATGCATAAATGAGTTTTTTTGCTGGAAACATAATTACATTTTCCCATAAAAAGTTATAACTAAACATGAACAATTTTACAAACTGCCCAGATTACTTGATGTAGACTTTATACTTCTGTATATTGTCTTTTATACTTCAGGATATAAGGAAACATTTTCCGCTGTGCAGTCTTAAAACTCAGAGTAGAGATTTTCTGCTATAGTAAACTGACAATTACCCCCTACGGAAACTACATTGACCTTAGAGTTTGGTTGGAGTCTGTCCCACTGGGTACCAGTAATTCTCAGCTTGTTGAGCAAGGAGAAATACGACGTGGGGGGGTGGGGGGATAGTCAAACTTCATTAATGTTAAATTTAGTGGACTGTTACGTTAAAAGCCTGCAAGTTAGTTGACCCAACACTGAGAATCTATGTAGAGAATCTTTTTGTAATAAAAGCTACAAAATTATGCTAAAGTGCTAAAAATAATGGTGTTGACTTTTCCTTTGATATAATTGTTTAGTAAAATAAATGAGGTTATTCTAAACAGAAAGACTTATGGGCTCATTCAAATCACTTGATGCGCTGTACAAAGAGCAATTTCTAGTGCAATCACCATGTTATTTGCCCAAAAAGCATCATTTTTCCTTGAATTCTGTTCTGATTTGCTCGGCACAACAATACTGAGTCTACCTCATCTGATTTTCCAAAATAGACTCCATTTCTTAGTTGCAAATGGGATGTCGTTGTGCGGAATATTTTTGAAGTTTGCCTGGTTTGTTGTAGTTTCTCATGTCTGCCAACTGTCCTGATTTTTTGTGGGACAGTCCCGATTTTCACAGCTCAACACCCAGTCCTGGATTGTTACTGAAATTTCTCAACTTTCTCTTAGATCTCCTGCGCTGGATTAGCCAGAAAAAGATACAAAGTTTCTAAAACTTAATTGGCTTTTGGCAGACAGCCCAGAATATGTAGCACAGGTGCACTTAGATACATTTGTAACAATTGTAGGACTCTTGAGGTAACTGATTTGCAGCTTAAAGGGCAATTCACCTTCGTTAGCAAATCTGTAATAACATAAAACCATAGAAATATGTTCAAACTTTCATAACCTGCCAAATGTTGTATGGTAACATGGTAATTAGAGGGTGTGGCCACAAAAACAGACCTGGTCAAAAAAATATAAATCTGTAAAAACACATAAAATACACAGAAATATGTTCAAACTTTTATAACTTGCCAATTTTTATAAAATGAACATGATAATTAGGGGGGTGGCAATAAAAATGGACATGGTCAAAAAACACACCAACACACCAAACAAATCTGTTTCCAAAATGTTGGGAGGTATGGTTTCTGGTGTTCACTGTCTGCTTCACCTCTGAGCCTGATTCTTGTGGCATATGAAGCAGGGCACTGAGTGAACACTAGAGCTAACGCCACCTCCTGACTAGCCAGTAACTCCAGGGTTCCCCTGCTTCAGTAGGAGTAGCACACCATTCAGAATGGAAGGCAGTTAGAAGTGAGTGAGTGCAACTATATAGAAGTGGTTCTATATGAAACAAATTCAACTTTTTGATTGGGGTGGCATTTATCCTGGCTCACCTATAACCATACCACTC
>CM044431.1:216506770-216518043 GCA_024363595.1 Xenopus borealis | reverse complement strand
TGCTCCTCTCGCCCTCCCTTTTCCCTCCTCCCCTCCTACTGGTTTTCTCTTAAGTCCCGGTAGAACTATATAGGGATTGGATAGGCTGGAGGGTGAAATTTGACTTTCCCTCTAAGCTTATCTAATCACCATGCGGCTCAACCAGGACCTCAAGAAACTACCAATAGTTGAGAAGCTGGGGAGGGGAAAGGCTTGTGTAGAAGAAGCTCCACCCTCCCCACTCGATTCTACAGCCTGATAGCAGTAGGGGCCAGGCTGCAGAGTGAGCACAGTGGCCATTAAGACCCAAAAACCACCAGGTCCAGGATGACTGTCCCCCTAGTCCCCCCCCCCCCCAACGGAGGCCCTGTATGCAATGAATCAGCAAAAAAGAAGATGGGGGAGCTACTGGGGCATCTACTGGGGAGACACAGATCTTTATTGATAAAGGGCTGTGGTTGCCTTGGGCTGGTACACAAGCACAAAACATCATGTACAACATTTCTAGCTACTTTTTTAGTAAAGCTTAAGTCCGCCTTTAAAGGTAATTTGCTCCTTTAAATATTCTTGCATTAGCTAGAGGGACAGCAATATTCCCACTGGTACTCATGACCTAAAGAGTTTGGGAACTGCATTTGAAATATTTTGCTATTAGTAAAGTACATAATGCCGACTGTCCCAGTAACCTTACATGATACAATTTGCAGATGATGTTTGGAATGCAGTCATCCATCACACTGTATTGAATGATGTTGCCATATACTTCTAAGAGCACACTGGGAAATCAATATTTATAATTACAAAGAGAAGAAAAAATCCAATGTATTGTACGTCATGGATCCACATAAACCTCTTGTCACAACAGAAACAAAAATATACTTTGAAATACCTGTTATAACGACTTATTTCATTAGTCAGCCTCTATCTCTATATACGGAATAAAAAAGACCCCCCCCTTAAAGGGCTGGTTCACCTTTAAAGGAGAAGGAAAGGTTAAAATCAAGTAAGCTTTATCAGAAAGGTCTATATAAATACACCTGTAACCCCTAAAAGTAACTGCTCCTCTGTCAAAAGAAACAGCATTTCTTTTCTTCTATTGTGTACACATGGGCTTCTGTATCAGACTTCCTGTTTTCAGTATAAACCTCCAGGGGTAGGGCTTGAACATGCTCAGTTTGCTCCTCTCTCCATCCCTTTTCCCTCCTCCCCTCCCTGCTGTAATCTTAGCCCCAGGGCCAGATTTACACAGTGGGTGCCCCTAGGCCCGCTGATGTTTGTCGCCCCTGTCCCCATCCTTTTATTTGCTCAAATTTTCATCATCAGGACAGAGCAATGGGAATTGGAACACAGGAAATTGAAATTTCTGAACCAATGTGGGCCTAGGTGACCTCTGCTGAGCCCAAAGCTATGAGTGAGCAGGGAAAGACTCAGGCAGGACGTGATGTCACACCAAGTTAATATGGCAGCTGCTAACCTAAACAAACAAAGAGTGTTTCTAGAGCTCAGGTATGGTAAAGCACTCTGCAGAATAAATATAGTCTTCTAGCTTGCACTATTGTGGCTAACCTTTTGGAAATAAACTGCCTCTGAGCTTTCTTTCTCCTTTAAGTTAACTTTTTAACATGTTATAAAATGTCTAATTCTAAGCAACTTTTCAACTGGCCTTCATTTTTTTTTTCTTTTTCATGTTTTTTTAATTATTTGCCTTCTTCTTCTGACTCTTCCCAGCTTTCCAATGGGGGGGTCACTGACCCCATCTAAAAAACAAATTTTCTGTAAAGCTACAAATGTATTGTTATTGCTACTTTTTGTTATTCATCATTCTATTCAGACCGTCTCCTATTTATATTCCAGTATCTCATTCAGATCAGTGTAAGGTTATACAGACCACAACAACCGAAACTGCAAACTGGAGAGCTGCTGAATAAAAAGCTAAATAACTGAAAAACCGCAAATAATAAAAATTGGAAACATGACATATTGTCTCAGAATATCACTCTCTGCGTCATACAAAAAGGTAATTTAAAGTTGAGCAACCCCTTTAATTGATATTACTCTGTATAAATAAGGAGGACTTCATGGAAAATCCCACTGGTTTAACAAATATCTAGCACTTCAGTATTCTTCCTTCATGCTGTCTCTGGCTGTTGACTAGTCTTTTATGAGTCTGACTAGCCAAAATAAATGAAGGCCCAGACACCTCTAAAATAGTTGCAAGAGAACTGTTCCAGGTTATAAGGTCTAAGGAAGAAGACCACCCGTATGCAATGGCACAATAAAAAACTAAATGCTCAGATATATTTGTTAATATTTCCAGAGTGGAGAAAAACAGATGATGGCTAAAACATCTTTTGCTATGTATATTCTTACTCTTAGGCAGTTTTTGAATTCCAGAATTCCCTCGGTCCCCCCTTGAGTCCAAAATGCGTGGCAAATGTTCCAGTCGTGTTTGCAATTTATTGCAGGCGCTGCTGAGATACAGTAGGGGAAGCGTTAGTCCTGTGTCATGTAGAGTTGTGTTGGATACATTGCTTGTTATGGGCCAATGCTGTGTACACCCCCCTGTTGTGATTGACAGTTTTTTATTGCATAAATAAGAGCAGAACAACAGATGTCGTACACCACATACAGGGAACGGTAAAGAGTAACGCTGACTTGTGTTCTATGAAGGATAAACATATTTGGACAATCTAAAACAGAACTTGTGTAATTGCTGCAAAACCCCCCCCCCAGTAATCTGTCTCTTCCCCCTCCCCTGCTTTTATTACATGAGTGCCAGCTACCAGTCATGTTAGGAATTCTGTATTCTTGGACTGGATATGTATTGTATGATTTAGGGAATTTCACTCTGAGTTACGGATAAGCCGCTCTAACAGGTTTTTCCTTATTTGTGTAGCTTCTGGTCTTCTGGAGCAGAAATTTTCACCCTATGCTGTCTCCTGGCGCTGTTTGTAGAGTCCAGACAACTGGAGGTAAGAGTGGAATATTAATATCATTTCATGGCTGTTAATGTGTTTCTCTCATGCACGTATGTAGACAATTGGGCTAGGGCTACTTTAAAGGGGTTGTTCACCTTCAAACAACTACAGTAGTTGTTTTCAGATAGATCACCAGAAATAACAACTTTTTCCAATGATTTTCTATTTTCTGTGTGTGACCGTTTTTCTAATAATGAAGTGTAAAGTGACATTTTTTCACCTTCTAAAGCAGTTCTGGGAGAGGGGGTCGCCGACCCTGTAAACTGTTCAAATTGAGACGTTTAGTTAATACGTTTCTTATCTTCAATGCAAAATAAAGTTGTGATGGAAATGGATTATTTCCTAAACCCCACACATTAAGGGGCAGATTTACTAAGGGTCAAATTTGAGGGTTAAAAAACTCTCGAATTCGACCATGGGAATAACTGGGGATAGTCTGGGAAGTAAAATCCTTCGAATATCGAATTTGAAGGATTTTACCGCAATTTGATTGGTCGAACGATCAAATAGTAAAAATTCGATCAATAAAATCGTTTGAATCGATCGATTCAAACGATTTTAACCATTCGATTGAATTTTTTTATTCGATCAAAAATAATGAAACCCAATTCGGTAGCTTTGATCTGGCGAACTAGGCAGTCGAATAAAAATTTAAAGGGGAAGTACTTCGACTGTCGAATAGTCAAATATTCAAATAGATTTTTATTCGAATCATTCGATTTGATCTTTCGATCGAATTTTCAAAATTCACTGGTCGAAGTGGTCATCAAAAAGATTAGAAAATTCGAATTTGAATCTTTTTGAAAATTTGATGTGAATTTAGTAAATCTGCACCTAAGAAACCAAATCTTTGTATTTGATGTTTTCTTGCTTTCTTTAGAATTATGAATTTCTGTTAAAAGAGAACATGGGGTTTTCATTAGCACCTTCCATGGCTCAAACCAAAGAATTCCACTTTCAGTAGATACTAGAGTGAAACTCACTTAAGATTTACCCATAGGACATAAATGCGGCAAGATCTGAATTTTATAGACCGTGGTAAAATCATTTTCGCGGGACCTTTAATCTGTACAAATTGTCTGGTAACATTGATTGCAGTTTGGAATTTTAATTGATTCCTGGGCCGTTTCTTCACTTTTTTTGTTTTAGCAGAATTGATGCTCATCCTGAAACTTAAGTTAAGTGAATTGATACCTTTACTTGGAAATATGTTTTCCTTGGAAATATCTCATCTTCCGAGGGCAAGGCAATTCTGCTTGAATGTAGGATCTTCTATGGCAGCACTTAAAGATGCAGCTGTCGCCTTCATTACTGGCCGCACAGTTGTGCCAATAATTCACTTGTAGCTCAGCATTCCCAAAGCAGCAGCAGCAGCTAAATGCAAAAAAGAACACACAAAGCCATTCAGTGCATTGTTTTCTTATTATTTTCAGTTTTTATTACTTCTGCCTTTAGTAATCTCAAATGTTGGTTATGTTATGGCTGAGAGGAAGATAGACCCGTGGCCTTCACCAATGGCCATGTTTTACTAGGAAGGGTCAGCTGGAAAACGGCTTTTATTCCCAATTTATCTTTTTCCATCTACAGTTAATTGTCTCCCAGGCGGCTGATAAATTCTGTTAGACTTTTTTCTCTTAACGTCCTAATAAAATGGCCTGTCCATAGTGTTTTGAAAACCAGAAAGCGACCTACTTTAATGGAAAAATAAGATGTTTCTTAATGTCTCATGCATATTTATGTTGATTTGAGAGCGGGTTTAAATGCCCATTAGTATCTATGCTCTGCACACAGGGTAAATAATTCCTTTTCTCTGCACCGTTTCTGCTGTTTGCCTTCCTAAACTGTCCACTTTTGATTTCATTTCATGATTTATCCTGGCACAGCAGTACCTAGGATAACATAGCTGCTCCTTATCTTGCTGTCTCGCATTTATAATATTTCATAATACTTTTATATGTCTTTAAAGAGTCATTTCTTCGCCTACCCTCCAGGCTTTACTGCTTTGGAATCCCTGCAACAGTCCTTAAAGGGGCAGTATACCCAGCTGTTCTACATGAGATCAATGAATAGGGCTTGTGCTGACCATGTTTTTTTTACCTAAAGTTTGATATTTAAAAAAATATTTGTTTTTTGTAATTTCTTGAGCTAAACAAGGTACTGTATATTGGAAAATTGTCGCTGTTCCATGTTTGTTCCTTGCGAGGTAGATAATTTTATTCCCAGAACAAAGCACAGATATTCCCGCTACACAATGGATTTCTGGTTATCTGTCGGCTAAAACAGCTTAAAGGGCAATGAAAGGAAAAGAAATAAAATCCCATTTTTACTTCAATGAAAAAGAAATCTATCTCCAATATACTTTCATTTAAAAATGTGTACCGTTTTGATAAGAAACTTGACTGTATGCAGTGAAATTCTCCCTTCATTTAGTGCTGTGGATAGGAATTGTCAGACGATCCCTAACTTCTGGCAGGGAAAAAATTAAATCATTATGAACAGCAGGGGGAGCCCCTGCCTTACTTACCAGCCATGCAGAAGTCAAACAGCTTTGTTTTTTGATAATTTATGACGATCCCTAAGCAGCACAGACCATACTGAGCATGTGCAGTGCCAGTGTCAGGCAAAGATGTATAACAAAGTTACAAGATGACAGCCCCCTGTGGCCAACTTTGAAAGCATAAATCATTTGTTTGATTAGGCTTGTGGTGCAGTAAGTTCATGTTTATGTTTAGTATACAAAATACACCATTTACAGCCTTATTCTATTTTACACTTTCCTTGCCCTTTAAGGGCTAGTCCACACGGGAAGATTCAGGGAGATTTGTCGCCCCAAAGAATCGGTGATTAGTTGTCAGGCGATAAATCTCCCTGAATCTTCCTGTGTGGACTAGCCCTAAACATGGGGTAAAGGAAAGGGTTAGTTTCTGGTAATCTCATCAGCCACCTCATACAAACATGGAGTAGCTTTGATATTTCTGTTTAGCTTAAAAAAAAAATACCAACAAAAAAAATATTTTTAATGAATGAACCAAAAGGCATATATTATGTTTAGCATAAAGCCCTAAGGGATTCTGAGTCAGCACCCATAACCGATGGCGGTCTGGTATACTGGTGTACTGGGTCAGAACCTATGTCTCAATAAAGGCATTTTATTGAAAGAAATCCTGGATTGGTGCTTTCTGCAAAAATATAGCATAAAGCCCTACTCATTGTCTTCATGTTGAACAAAGTGGGATACTGCCCCTTTAATTACTGCAAGGGACTGATGTGCTGTTCTGGCAACCTTAGGGTTAATAGTGAATCACAGTTTACACAGAAAGCAAACAGCCATAGAGGGAGACTATCATTAGATGAAATGCATTTACCGTTACTTTAAAAAAATAGGTCCCTAGAGCTGACTGGAATGGAAACATTAAGTCTATTATTCAGAAGCTTCAGTTCTTATAGCACTTGAGCGATACAAACCCAGCTAGGAGTAAATCTGCTTTGCCTTAATGGACGAAATGTAAATTTTTAGGTTTTTCATGAAAAAAGAACTTATCTTTCTTGTTCCTTTCTTGTATGGATCCCACAAAGTTTTCACATTGACTGTAATAGTTAAAACGTTGGGCTGATATCTTTAGCATTGCTTTTTTTTTATTTCTCTCGGTCTTCAGTCATACGCCCCTGGCTCTTCCGAGCAGCATTTAAATAAGAATCATTCACCGGGCCTACATTACAAATAACTTTCTGTTTAGGACTGGAAAATGTTATTGGGGAGCATTTATCAAAGTCGAAGCAAGCTAGACACTAACCTCTCTGGATATATTCTGCTAGCAGTTTCCATTGAGAGTCATATAAATCTATATTTTAATGGGTGTTGTGCAATTCGCATGCCATCATTCCGAAAGGAAAAATCCTGATAAATGGATCTCATAGCCAGGGAGCTGAAATCCAGCCAGCCCTGAAGCTTAAGGGCCTTCAACCCCTTAAAAATACTGCTTCCTAATGAATAGTCAGGGTAGCCTTCTCCTGTAGAGCCATTGCTATTCTTAATGATTTTTAAGTCCCTTCCATTGTTGAGGTTCTCCAGCCAGTGCTTTGCATAAAAGCCTACTGTCCATCTTGGTGTATGGGCCCAAGCATTACTGCATTACTACATTTTCAGGTGATGGAGTTAATATTTGATGCATTGTCTGAATTGTCTTTATCAAGATGCAGATACAGTTGAATACCCTTAGCCCTGTGCAACTGCCCTCATGGTGGCTTGGAGTAGTAACAGGGGGTTCAGTCTGAAGGTTAGTTAGGGTAAAATATGTGTAAGATGCCTGCTTTCTCTACTAGATACACCTGCTTGAAGGTCAGCTAGTGTGACATTTAGGGTGAAACGTTATTTTTTGTCCTAAATATTCTAGGACAGGGATCCCCAACTTTTGACCACATGAGCATGCAAAAAGTTGGCGGTGCCAATTGTGGCCTGTGATTGACTATTGGTAGCTCCTATATTGACTCACAGCCTACAGGAGGCTCTGTTTGGCAGTATGAATGGTTTTTATGCAACCAACACTTACCCCAAACCAGGGGTTCAAAATTAAGCACCTTCTATGAGGCAACTGAGAGCAACATCCAAAGTGTTGGTGAGCAACTTGTTACTCATGAGCCACTAGTTGGGGACCACTGGTCTATGAAATGTGGCTGAATAACTGGTACATCATTATATTCTTCTATGTGTAACCATGTGATCTAAGGGATCCCACACTAAAGGTTGAACCTCCATGGTGACTTAAATTTAAAAAGTCCTGTAGAGCAGCACAAGCATGCAAAAAATTCCTGGCGGTGCCAATTATAGGCTGTTATTGAATACTGGTAGGTCCTATATGAACTGGTGGCCTACAGGAGGCTCTGTTTGGCAGTATGAATTTTTTTTTTTCAGCCAAAACTTACCCCAAATCAGGAGTTCAAAAATAAGCACCTTCTTTGAGGCAACTGAGCGCAACATCCAAAGTTTTGGTGAGCAACATGTTACTCATGAGCCACTAGTTGAGTGCCACTGGTCTATGAAACATGGATGAATATTTGGTACATCATTATAGTCCTATATGTGTAACCATGTAATCTAAGGGATCCCTCACTAAAGGTTGAAGCTCCAAGCTGACTTGAATTTAAAAAGTCCTGTAGAGCAACACAAGCATGCAAAAAGTTCTTGGTGGTGCCAATTATGGGCTGTGGTAGCTCCTATACGAACTGGCGGCCTATAGGAGGCTCTGTTATGGTAGTATGAATGGTTTTTATGCAACCAAAAATAAGCACCTGCTTTGAGGCCACTGGTTGGGGACAACTGTTCTAGGAACTATGGCTGAAGAACTGGTACATCATTATATGTAACCATGTAATCTAAGGGGTCCCTGACTAAAGGTTGAACCTCTAAGGTGACTTGAACCTAACATGTCCTGGAACCACTGACACTGATAATGGTACCAGTAGGCACATGGAGCCACATAGAAGCACAGCCTTTATATTTATTACAAGGTCTGAGACCAAAACTTCCAGTTGGGCTTCTGTTTCCCTTTAAATATTCTTTATACTGTATGTTTTTAGATCATTAAATGTCTATCTTTATGGATATCACAGGCAGCTGTTTATAATGTAATCTGGTCACTTTATTGAGGCTCCTTTGCTGTGGCCTACACATGCTTCTTGACAAATCACAGTTGTGCGGAATGGCTTTATTCCAGACACTGGCTGTTAGCACATTGCTAACTCAATAAAAAGGTCACTGGGGAGATATTCAGACCACTGTCTGTCCTGCACTTCTCAGAAACATTATTTTCATGTACAGCATCTTGACGAGCACATGGTAATTCTATCCCAATAGTGTCATGTGCGGTTAACAACGGAGAGTAGGGACAGCATATGTGTGACTTGCCCCCTACGTTAATCTGATGCTTTTACAACAGCTGTTTTCAGAAGTCAATCAAAATCCAACTAACCCACAATGTATTGTTTTTGGACCAGTAACCCCTACAACATATTTCTTGACTATGCATCTTATGTTATATTTAACCCTTGTCTATTGTCCTGGTTAAGTACTAAAAACATTTTCTTCTACAAAGCTTATCTGTTATTTCTTATGTAAAAGTATGTCCTAAACTGTAGCCCTATTTAGCTTAGATGGTTGCCCCTTCAGCTACACAGCAGTTTATTTACTGTATATAAAACTACATTCGAGTTTCTGAAACCCACAGTTTGTACCAGTGGAAGTTAAAAGTATAGTATATTTAACTGCAGATCAAACCCCTTTGTTTTCTTTGGTGTCACTGGCCCTTTAAATAAAGTTTGAAATAATGTTTGAGTGAAATTAAAGATTGCTCAGTTTATGAACATTCAGAATTTATGGTTGTTCAGAGCACTTATTGCAGGAGGAAAACTTATTCAAGATCTCACTCATAATGAACTCCTCCTTATCTATAATACTGAGACAGAGGCAGAAATTGGTGAATATAACAGATTTATTATAATAAACTTATGATCTCTCTTTGAACTAATACTGCTCATTTCAGGGGGTTTAAGGAGGAGGTGGTAAGGGTAACAGCAGAAACAAGTTGGCGCTATAGAAATACATGTTAATAATAATAAATTACCCTGTGGGAGGGGTGTGTTCCTACTGGCCCAGGAGCAGCCATGCTTTTATTCTTTGGAATCCAGAAAGGCTGTAGACTTGAGTGTGTAGGGGCTCAAGGTTGTCTACATACCCTTATAAGACCCCAATGAATATCTGATGAGAGTGAATGAGCTATCTGTTCAATATTCTTTTGAGATACATTAAGGGTGTTATTTATTAGTCCGAATGCCAAAAACGCAAAAAATTCAAGTTTTTTTAACTATAAAATCCAGATTTTTTTGTGAAAAAACAAAACTCAAATTTTCTTGAAATTTATTATACCCTGTCGATGGAAAAAGAATGAATCCGAAAATCCGAAAGACCTGCTGATGTAAATAAGTCAGTGGGAGAGATCCCAAAGATATTATGATCTGTGCTTGGTTTTTGTGCACTAATCGGAAGGTTTTGTGGTTTTCTGGCGAAAATTGGAGAAAATTGGATATCGGGTGGGAAAAAACAGTACATTTTCGGAAATAAGCCATGCGGATTTGGTCGGAGTTGGTTGCAGAAAATAATTCGATATTTTGATAAATAACCCAATAACACTATGGGGGGAATTAAATTAAAGTCGCTAAGAGCAAAACATTGTGCACCAATAAGAGTTAAAATCCACATCTCGCAATGCAATATTGATCCTTAAATGGTTATTTGCACCGAAAGGGTTTCTTTCTCCTTTAAGGTTTTTTTGAGCATCCAACTGGGATTTTGTTGGCACCTTTGTCCTACTGCTCTTCTTTTTCACCTGATAATTCACTGTAAATATCACAACACAGGCGCTATGACATTTTCAGCCTATTATAGACCAAGAATTCTGTACACAGCCAGGGTACAGATTGACTTTCAGTTCCCCATGTATAATGTCAACTTCACATTTCACGTTTTCATATAAATGCTTAGACTTTACTTACCCTTTAATTTATTCACTGCCATTAACCTGTGGTAATGTGTTTAATGCAGGAAAGGGTGTGAAAATAGTGATGGGCGAATCTCCCGAGATTCGCTTCGCCGAAAAATTTGCGAATTTCCTGAGAAATTCGCGAATTGGTGAAAAATTTCGTGAAGCGAGTCGCGGGATGATTTTGACGTGCGCCGCGTCAACTTTGGCGCGTCGCATCGTTTTCGGGGCGCGTTGCGTCGTTTTCGGGGCGCGTCGCGTTGTTTACGGCGCATCACGTCAAATACGATGCGCGACTCATTTTTCCAGCGAAATTTCACCAAGCAAAATTTCACTGGTGTTTCGCAAATTTATTCACCAGCGGCGAATCGCGGGAATTCGCCACGAATTCGCCCCTGGCGAATAAATTCGCCCATCACTATGTGAAAATGTATCAAGTACGGATGTTGGACACGCAGCCTTCATTAGATCAATAACAGCGGAAGGCTGCAGGTTGGATATTGATGATCTATACACTCAATTAACTTACTATTACACAATATAATATTGTCACCTGTAATTGTAATATAACGTTCCTCGCACAATATCTGTAACATAAATAACAGCAACGTTTCCTTTCATTACTCATTCTATCTATTTAAACTGAACATGACCCAAGCCTGAACCTGATCTTGGGGGGATGTTTTACCAACAATATGCTGAATTCACTGCTTCTTGACAATGGTTTGAATCATGAAATTAATAGACAATCAATTGACTAGAACATGCTTCTGCCAATTTG
>CM044431.1:216415280-216427369 GCA_024363595.1 Xenopus borealis | reverse complement strand
ATATATATATATATATATATATATATATATATATATATATATATGTTGTCATTAAGCAGGAGAACAAGAGGGATTGCCTTTCTCTCTCTATTAATTGCTACCATTTGGTCCTTTCCTAACAACACTTACTACTGGAACACTTCCTTGCTTCACCGGCTCATTAATGTATATTCTTTCAGGGACAATACAAATAGCAATAATTGCAACCGATGTCATTGTCAAGGGGCATCCGCATTATGTAAGGTACATTCATTGATGTTCACTGAAGTAGGCTTCATACATAATATTCACAGAAAGTGAGCGACAGGAGAACATTTAAGGAGCTACTTTACTAGGACATCTATTGATTAATCTATCTATTGATCCTACTAGAGTAGCTCCTTATTGTCCTCCTGCCGCCCACCTCCATTCTAATTCAATAGTCACTTCCAGGTGGTACTGGGATTGAGCACTGATTTCACCCTTGATTTCTGATTGATAGCCATTGAATGATGTGACAGAAAGCAAGAAAAATACACTGCATGGCAAATATTGAGCATACAGTGGTTTAGCTTAGAATTGAGAGTGGTGCCAACAGCAATAGCTGTTGTCCTAGACCTGAAGTTTCTTCCTTTGTTAAAGTCAATGATCAGTTGGAACAAGCAGGCTGAAGAATATCGATTAAAGCCAACTACTTGTAGATTTGGCTCAGCTGGTCTAGTTTCCCATATAATTGAGCTATTTATTTTAATGTTAAACTGTACACTGTATAAAAAATACTATATACCAAGTGTATAATGTAAGTGTTATATTAAGGGACAAGAACAGGAGCAGACTAATAGTACTAATAGTCAAGGTCAGATGCCTGATTTCTGAGTCTCATAACTGGCACGGCCATGGGAACTAGGGATGTGCAGGTCAGGAAAAACTCACCCAGAACCTGACCTGCAAAACCTTAACCAACAAAATGTCACCATTGTAGGTACCGTGCCCAACCCATAAACACATCTTCTTGTTCTGTATGCTACTACTGTGTTTGCTCTGGTAAAAATAAAGTCAATGTTCTGGAGCAGAGGAAGAAGTTCTTCCCCAGTCTGACCAGCATCCAACCCTAACTGGCTAAATTTCTTCCCAAACCCACAAAACTGTTGGTAAACCCATGGATCACAGTGTGTTTCAGGTTAATAGAAATACATGTTAATAATAATAATAATAATAATAATAATAACCCACACATCATTAATAAGAACCACTGCACTGGTCATATAACTGTGTTTGGTGGGAATCTAGCATGGTGATGGATAGAGCTTGTTACTTTATTTTTGTACTTAATAAAGAGGTTCTTCACTCACACACACCTTGCATCTTAGTATATAATAAAAATAAATATATTACCATGTATTATGAGCAAATAATATTTGTATTTCCACCCCCCCAGTTCATTAGTATGGCAACAGTCTTGTGATTGCTGATGTTATAAGCATTGCTATTTCCTTAGTTTCATTTATTTGCTTGTTTTTACCATTTTTGTTCAGTTTTTTTCTTAAACAGTTAACAGCGTGAGTGATGTCTACAGACATAACACCACCAGAATATTCTCATCTGTCAGCGTCCATAACAAACAATACCATCATGGTTCATATTACAGTAGAACAACATATCACTCACCAAGGTTGTTTGAGATTTGCTATTTGCTTGAAGTGTTCTGCTGTAGTGACCTCTGAGCTGATAATGGCCTCTTATGTGGGAAATGGCTTGCTTGTTGTTTTGCTAATTGGATTTTTTTTTTTTTTTGGGTGAAGCTAAACCATTTCTTTTGACTGGTAAAATAAATCATCTCTTGCTCTCTTTTGCCAATGGAAGCAAGTAAAAAACAAAGAAATAAACAAGTAATCAGTGTATCTGGCCCACATAATTAGGTAATTTTTATAGTCTACAGTTAACAAGACGTAAGCTCAAGTAAACATGCTCATATCCATTGCATTTTGATTTGAAGATTGAATTCCTCTCCCAGCAATACCTATGTCTTGCATGCAGCTGCCTTCTTCACTTGGGAGCTGTTTGTTAGTGTCAAAACTATCATGAATTCTTAAATGCCGTAGAGATGTGTGAACTCACACAACTGGCACCAGGCAATGTTTGAATATGTGTTCCTTTTATTGATTAACAACAAAGCAATATCACAGTAAACCTGTAAATAATAGCTGCCGGTGTTATTGCAGCAATCTGCCCCAACTACAGTCCCATTACATTTCAGACTCTGTACTAAATTGGTCCTTGTGTATACATTGTGGTTGTGTGTGTGCTTCCAGCGTGATACACATTTAGTGGTTCTTATCCAAGACAAAAATGCATATTCTCTATAAAGTGCTATGCAAATCAATATGGTGGATCTAGTAATTCAACAAGCTTAATTAATTACACTAACCATCTAAATTAATGTAATTAATATGGTGGATGAAATTAATAGGTTGTTGGCATACCTTCAGGAAACTGATGACAAACCTTAGTAGAACTTTAGATTTTCCTACTGCATAAGCCTAACAATTTTAGCCAAATACTGTAAAACTAGACCTGGCACTCATGGGTTCACCAGTCCCCCTAGGAGTTAACAGTCATTGTAAGGACTGAGGTTGAAGGGGATGATGGTGAAGTTTGAAGGTACATGCTTATTTATTATTTATTATTTATTCTTGGATATCCCCAGGTGGTCTATTGTTTTCATATACCTGCTGCTTTGTTATGGGATCTGATAAAGGTAAATGTTGGCCCTCAAAGATAACCCAAGTAAAAAAAAGTCTCTTCTAGTTCTTGTCTCCAGTTTTATATTATAATAATGCTTTGTCCCAAATATATTATACATCTTTATCTGGATGCTGGGCACCTGCATAATATTTCTTTCTAATATGGAACATTGTGAGAATCTTAAAGAACAAGGAAAGCCTTATCGTGAATAATAGACATCTGGAAGGTTCACACAATGTATTCCATAGGCTCTTGCCCAGTATCTGAATTGTGCAACTTTCAACAGAGCAAATAAAGTTCTCTTACCCTAGTCTTGTCGGCCCATTTCCTAAAGGTCAAATTTTGATATTAAAGGTCAATTTTTGGTATTAGAGTGGTATTAGAAGTTTTTGAAACCACAACTCTATTTCTCTATCACAAATGCCATGAATGTTCTTAAAATAACATACATACAATAAAATACAAACAAAAATAGCTGTTGAAAAAAATCGGTAAACCCCAAATTTTTCTGTGAAGGAATGTAAAATTTGTATGACAATGAAGGTTTTGATCTCTGAAAATCTGTAAAACCTTGAATGAAAGAAAAGAAAGGGAACTTCCATTGACTTTTACATGACCTCAAAAATCATAGATGTTATGTTGTTACTCTTGATAAATTACAAAAAAAAGTCGTGGATTAAGTAACTAAATGAAAAATTTGTTCATTTGCACTAAAAATTGCAATTTGGGGGGAATCAAAAATTTTGCAAACATTCAGAAATCAGCCCCATAGACTTAAGAGGTGGACTGCCAGGGTAAGAAAGAAATGTTCCAGATAACAGGCTTCTGCAAAATAGATTCCATAGCTGTAGTTGCATAGACCATTTGTTTGTTCCCACTAGCCAGCAATAGATTGGTTCCAACATTTAATTTGCAACAAAAATTGGGTTATTTATTAAGATTTGATGGTTGAAAGTTCTATTTTTTTTCACTAGAAAATTTGAAATATTTCTCAGATTTTTCAAGATTTATTATTATTTATACCCTGATGTTGCAAATAACCCTAATCTGAAAATCTGCCATCTCAGCCCTTATAAGAGACACCTATCTCAATTTGAAGTTTTTCAGGGTTTTCATGCAAAAACTCAAAAATTCAAGCAATTTTAGAAAAAAGGTAAAAAATTCAAGCAATTCCAGGAAAAAGGCAGAAAAGATTGAATGATTCGGGTTTTCACTACATTTTATCGGGTTTGGAACTATCAAATTCAGGTTTTTTCTAATAATAAATAAGCTAAAAACAGGCATTTGGTCCCTTTTTTTTTTTTAATAAAATATGAGATATTCAGGTTGTAGTAAATAACCACCTAAGAGGCCCATTTACTAACATTTACATTTCTTTTTTTTCACAAAATAATTTTTTTTCTATTTGTTGCTTTTAAAATTACTTTAAAACTCAAAAAAATGTATTAAGCCTAAAAAACCATGAAAAACTAAGAGAAAGCCGTCGAGGTCCCATAAAAGTCAATGGAGCTGATGTTATTGAACCTTATTTTAACCATTCAGACTTTTAGCGGTTTTCAGATTTTTTTGCGCTTGTATTGTCTGGAAAATTCCAAATTTTAGAGATATCCATATATATTTTGGATCACTCAACACTTTTTTCTGATCGTTCTTTTTATATTTGGAACATTTAATAACTTTCAAAGCATTCATGGTTTTATAAAAATAGAATTTAATTGTGGTTTCTAATGCCACTAAAATTCAGCCTTTAATAAACGAGTCTCTAAATTATATGATTCTGCATTCTTCTTTATTTTTTTTGCATTAGATATATTTAAAGTTGCTTGGCAATGGGGACAGTGGTGGATTTCATCTAGTTGAATTGCTCATAATCTTTATTTATAGAAGAGTTAAACACGGGGGTTACAGCTTAATCTGTTTCTGCTTCACAAAAGGCACAGCAGATATCTGCCTTCCTACTGGGAAAGATCAAGCACCGTGCAGGCTGGACATTAGAAAGTCATTTGGGAAATGCAGTTTAATAAATGTCTCATTACTTTTTGCATTTTAGCCTGTAAACATATTGTAGAAGAATGGGGATGTAACCCTAATTAAAGTAAATGTCTGATGAGCTTTGTATGGTACATTTATTACAAATTTTCAATGGTTATTTGTAAACATAAGTCTTATTGAAATCAGCATCTGCCTGTCCCTGTCTTTTCTCTTACTCTATATACATTGATAAGCCATAAAGCATTGCCATCTCAGACATAACCAGTAAAAAAAGTAGACTTCAATCAATTCAGTCCATTAAAAACATGGTGGCCCCATTAGTGATGGGGGAATTTATTCGCCAGGGGCGAATTCGCGGCGAATTCCTGCAATTCGCCACTGGCAAATATATTCGCAAAACGTCAGCGAAATTTCGCCTGGCGGAAATTCGCAGGAAAAACGAGTTGCGAGTCTTTTTTGACGCAACGCGAGGAAATGACGCGATGTGCAACGAAAACGACGTGACCAAGTTGACGTGACGCGCGTCAAAAGCGTGCCGAGACTCATTTTGAGAATTTTTCGGAAATTCGCGAATTTTTCGCCGAAGCAAAACTCGGTAGATTCGCCCATCACTAGGCACCATAGTTTTCAACTTTCTGACTGGTTCCTTGGTCTGTACCACGTGTTATTATGCAAGGAAATACAGCCAGCCATAGCCAGTAACGTAATTATAGGGGGACAGGCCCTGGTGCGGGACGTGCTGCTGTGCCCCCTGCCCCCCTCCATATGTGATTATTTCGCCCGATTCAGTAGCGCGCAAGCTGCTGGAGAGCCCGGAGGGGGTGCGGACCCCTGGCCCAATCGCACCCCCTGCACCCCCGATAGTTCCACCACTGGCCATAGCACACAAAGGTATAAAGGCCACCTGAAACTGATTCACTCTTCTACCTATATGCCTATTTGATGAATTATTTTTTTCTAGCTACCATTACTAACCTGCTGTTTTGTAAAAGCTCCATACCTCCGTATAATATTACATATAATGAATATAGTAACATAGAGATCTTCCATTATTTATAGCATATCATATACACTGACACAACAAACATGTTTATTTAGTTATCACATACTTGTACTGAAATGCTCTGGAAAAGTTCTCAACTGAGGAGGTGGAATTTATTGGCCTTCTGAGCTGGATCAGCACTTGGATCCTGACCTGCCCACAACAAGAGGCTTCACAATCCAGTAAGGCAGCATTGCGGGTGCAGCCACAAATAGATATAAACAACTGACAGGTTATTGAGTGCAAGGATGGAAAAGCTTCCGTAAGCCCCCGCAGGCCGCTCCAGGATAGCTGAATCAGTTGTTCCTGTAAGATAATAACTGTATGTCTCATAAAGACACACTAGACTTGATTTGATATGCAGATTATATTCTCTTAATTTTATTTTTTCTTTATTTTCCTGTGATTTATATTTAAAGCACAAACTAATAGGCCCAGTCTGGCAACCTGTCTGTCAAGTGGTCCGCTCTATTTGTGGTAAAGTGGGCCAGGGAAGCTGGAACATGGGGGGGCTCTAACCACCAATTGTTTATAACTTCTGGGGGGTGGGGTGCCAAACGCACATTTACATGTAGACTACTTTGATTTTTTTGCCAGGACTACTGTAGATCCCAAGGAACCAACATTATCATCTAGTGTAACTTAAGAGCCACTGGATAAGTTGACTTAACTGTAGAAGGGAATCTTATGTAGTTGGGCTCATGCAGAAAAGGTGCACAATTATTTTGATGCTTTGCATCAGGAGAGGGCAGCATTGGGTTTGGCGAGATAGCAAATATTTTTCAACTGTATTAGCCAACCTGCCCTGATGTATTAAATTGTAGACAGACTGTCAATCCTTTCTGAAGTTCAGTTAAAATAAGGAGAAAATGTTTTATTGAAGTAAGAGATTGCTTCAACACCCAACTGTAAAAATAAGTATGCAAGGTTGCTCAAGGCAAGTCTATCTTTAAAAAGTAAGGGTCTATCATATTCTCAGCCACCCTTCCAGAAGGACTTCAGGGGCAAATCTCTTTGGACTCTCCTATGCCACAAGGCTGTGGATGGCCCCATTGTTCCCTACCCTCCAACTAGAAGGCTACACAGTTAGGGGATTTGGTGGAGCCAGGGGCAGTAGGAATGGAATCTGATGGCTCCACATTCTCGCCCAAGATTGTTGGGGCTAAAGCCTTTATGGCCCAATAGTACCCATCAATATGTTATTTTCAAAACTGCCCTGTCACAGGCAAAAGACTAAGGTGTAGAAGCAAGGTGAAACATAGAATAACATAAATAAACAAGCGCACTGTGTCATACTAATCACTGTGGGACAAAACTCTAGAACCCAGATGTGCATGGCCTGGGGTGCATAGCAGCTTGGGCTTCAGTGATACTGATCCTTTGGACAGAGGCTTAAGTTAGATATGTCTGCACGGTGGAGGCTAGAGTATTAACTTCAGATTCCAAACTTGACATTAGTCAGAAGGCCAAGAATTGTAATAACAGGGATTGGAATGAGTCAGAGAGGGTAATAGTTACATGCAACCTTATAAAGAATGAGCTTATTGAATAACCATTGTTCCCACACACAAAGATACGCCCTTTTTTGCTATTAAAACGCATAATGTGCTTTCCCCATGGTATATACAGCGGCTTTGTTGGCCTTGAACTCCATCTTGGTCTTGCTGCTCCCTTTCCTCTTTTCCTTCAGTTAAGTTTCCGTGGTTGTTGTTATGTTAAATTCAAATTTTAAAAAAGTCTACTTTGATGTTTTTCTCCTAAAGTATCTTATAACCCAGAAGCACAAGAACCGCAAAACTTTTTCCAGAATGTGTCCAGTCTGCTTGATACATTTGCTGGAGACCTTCTTATATATAGTTTCTTTGTACTTAGATTTCCTGCATGTAGAGTCAACTTGATTAATGAGCAAAGCCCTCTATGCTCTGATTGATTTCCATTATTTAAACAGCTGTACCGTGTGCTTTAATTACAGGTTCTAGAGGCATGGCTTACTGGCTATTCTGGGTTACTGTGATCCTCCTCTACATAGACGTTTCCACAGCGGCTACTGACGGTGAGTCTTACTATAGTGCTACAACGTATATTTAAATGTGATTATATATATTAAAGCTGCAGGTCTTGTTATGGAGCTAAATTATGATCCCTACATTTCTGATAGTAAAATGTGTTTGTTGAGGGACATTAATGGCATTGGAAGGAATTTGAAGATGAGAAATCTTGGCTCGATTTTATGGGCCCTTCAAATGGGCTTTAAACAGACAGCTAGGGGCCGATTTACTAAATTCACGTGAAATGATCGAAGTTCGATCGAATACCGATCGTACAAATTTTTCGTGAAATCAGATATGCAAATTTGGCCTCTTCGATTCACGAATATCGAATAGATCGAATGATCGGATATTCGATCATTCAATGATTGAAGGATTAAAAATTTTAAATTTATTCGACTGCCTACTTTGCCAGATTGAACCTACCGAATTGTAATAGAAGCCTATGGGAAGCTCCCATCGGTCTCTGATCGTACGAATTCATTGAGAAATCGTATTGCGAGCAAAATGATAGCCTAAAACAGTTTGATAAGCATTCGATGGTCGAATGCTTATCAAATTGTGAATTTGGTCGAGCTAATTTCCGGGAGTAATAGTAAATTTGCCCACTAGTGTCAGTGCAGAGAGGGCATTTATCCATTATGGCCATCATCAGAGGGACCCATGGGAGTAAAAACTAAGAAATGAATGTTTAATGAATTTTTGATAATTTTGTTATGTACTGTATACAGCAACCTATGACTGTATATCAGGCGCAAGTTGCATTTGAACAACAGCTGGAAAGCTGCAATATGTGCATGGCTGATCCATTCAAATCCACCCTCCACCCCGATTTGGTCTTAGTCTTTGTTCATTTCTTGGGCCCTTCTTTTCTAACTCTGGCCAGGGCTCCACAATTATGGATGCAAGCTGTAAGAGCCTGACCTAATCTGCAGGCAATATACCTGCTAAGGTCCATGTGTTCTTGGCCAGAACGGTCTACAGAGAAGCCCAAACAGTAGAAGGTCCTCTGGGCTTTTTAATATTAGGGTCCTACAGAGTATTTGTTATATGTGGAAACAGTTTGGCTCGGCTTAATAACACACTTGAGATGTTCCCTTTTACTGTGTAGGAAGCATGTCAACTTCTGTCATATTGGGGAGGCATGGAGGAATTATGTGAGAAGAGGGTTTTGTGACAGTTAACATTAATATCAGTGTTGCCCAGCCTATGTCACTTCAACTGTTAACCTATTACTAGGTTTAGCCCCTGGACCCACCACAACTAAAGATGGCCCTGGTCTTGGCCAGTTTATTGGCATGATTCTCCAGAATTCAGATGTTGCACTCTTTCCTTGATAATATAATGAACTTGTGTATAAAAACCGAGAAGGAAATAATGAAATTCCATTCTTTCCCACAATCACACACTCATTCACCTTCTATATCCATCTATATTACTCACATAGACTCTCTCTCTCTCTCTCTCAAGGTCACTTTTGATAAGTGTTCTGCACTGGATTTTAGCAGCAAAGAATTGTTAATGTTGGTTGACACTAAATGAGATGTTACAGATACAGCACAGAGCATTAGCATTCCTCTCCAATAGAAATATGACGCCTTGGGTGCCACAGTGGCGCCTCCTCTGGGTTCTTATGGTAATCAGAAATAATAGACATTGATATTTATGGCAAATATGAAAATAAAATAAGCAGCTGCCTTTCCTACAATAATACGTAATTATGGGTTGAAAAAAGTATATAGTGTCAGTGTGGTAAAACAATTTCCATGGAATTTTGAGTCACATAAATTTAAGTTGACACTTGAAAAGAGGTTTTAAACTAAAGGGCACAGTTCCATTATTGAAGTTATGCAAACTGAGAGTTGAGTTGGTGTTAATCTCGAGGGGTCAGGAATTTCCAGGGCCACATTTGTCCGTCAGGACCCAACTACAAAAAACGAAACTATGGGGCTGAGTTACTCATAATCGAATTTCTATTTTCTGCCACAAATCTCTAAAAATGTGTGTGTTTTTTCTATATTTTTGTAAAATTCTACAGGCCCATTAATTAAACCTTGAATTTTTTATTGTATTTTTAAAGGAGAGAACTCAAATTTTTTGATTTATTTTATTTATTATACCCAAAGCTGCTAAAAATCCAAATCCAAAAATATGCCATCTTAAACCTGTCAAGGTCATGTAGCGTTCAATGGCAGATGTCCTGGAAGATGTTTCATGAAGTGAACCACGCTGGTTTTTGTCTGATAATCCAAGAAATATGAGTTTTCAGAGTGTCGATCATATGATTCAAATTGCTCTGAGTTTTTCAAGAGCAATTACTCAATAAACTCATGGACATGGAATTAGGTCAACTTTGTTTTAATATAAAAAAAATTAGATAAACTTGAGTTTTAGCGATAATCCCCTAAAAATTAAATATTTATTATGGAGCAGATTTATCAAGGGTCGAATTTTTAAATTAAAATTTTGAGCTAATTTTAGTGTCCTTTAACTAGGGAATAATCCAAATTTGAATTGAATATCATATTTTATCATATAACGTGCCGAATTGCTGTTTAAGCCTATGGGGAATCTCCTAGAACATATTTGGAGTCATTTGGTGGACTCATTTGGTGGGAAAATTAATGTTTTTTTTAAAAACCAAATTCAATTCGAACGATCGAATACAGCCTATTCACTTAGGGGCACATTTACTAAAGGGTCAAAGTCAAAATTCGAAGTAAAAAAAATTCAAATTTTTAAGTAATTTTTGGCTACTTTGA
The DNA here is from genome assembly GCA_024363595.1 of Xenopus borealis. Lineage (NCBI taxonomy): Eukaryota > Metazoa > Chordata > Amphibia > Anura > Pipidae > Xenopus > Xenopus borealis. The sequence goes on along the minus strand of CM044431.1, from coordinate 216,416,801 downwards.
CTGTTGAATAGGCCAAAATACGATTCGAATTGAAAAAAATTAAAAAATTCGAATTTCGAAGTACTGTCTCTTTAGAAAAATTTGAATTCGACACTTCACCACCTTAAACTTGCCTAATTGCTGTTTAAGCCTATGGGGGATCTCCTAGAACGTATTTGGAGTCATTTGGTGGACTCATTTGGTGGAAAAATTTATGTTTTTTTTTAAAAACCAAATTCAATTCGAACGATCTAATACAGCCTATCAAATACAGCCTTGATCGAAGATGGAGCTATTTAACCCTATTTAACCCATTTTTGATCGAAAATACCTGTAAAAAAATTTTGATGGTTGAATTTCAAATTTTTTTAATTCAGTATTTGACCCTAAGTAAATCTGCCCTTAAAAGTAAAAAAATTTGATTTTTTTTTTTTTTATAGATTTTGGTTGGTCTTTTTTTTCAAATCTCAAAATTCGATCCTTGATAAATTTGCCCCAAAGTGTATAAACCAGAAAAAAAAACTTGAATACAAAAATTCTCCTGGTATAAGTTATTGGGGTACTATAGAAGTCAATGGGATCCTTTTTTAATAAATTAGGCCTTTTAGAGGTTTTCTAAAAAAAAATTTAGCTAGGAATTGTCCGACAAAATCAAATTTTTGGAGGTTTTAGGGGTAATTGTATGGGTAATTGCATCATTCAGCACTTTTTTCATTTGTGCTTTTGAAATTTAGATCTTTTAATAGATTTCATGACATTCGAGTTTTAGAGAAAGTGAGTTTAATCGTGGTTTCAAAAACCACTAAAAAGAGACTGTTGATAAATAGTCCTCCACATCTGCTCTTCCTTTTTTGTTTCTATGAACTCATGTACCATAAAAATCACAAAAATGATTGAGTGTGTTGGGCGATTGGGAAAATATTGTTTGTGTTAATGCATTTTATAAAGATGGGATGCATCGAAATTCGGGGCCATAGTCCATCCAATCAACTAATAGGTGGGATTACTGAATAACATGGAATAGTCTCAGATAAAAAGGAATAAGATGAAAATTATTTTATCAGAGCAGCTAGAGAATCAGTTGCAAGTCAGAGAAACGGGAGAAATGGTAATGGAGAGAAATGGAGCAGAGATATAAATAATGAGAATGCTAGCAATGTTTGCAGGCAGTCTCCTGTCTGTCATTTCCATCTAAATATCTGATGTCTCTGGAAACCACATAAGGCTTTGCCAAACCATCATGGCTCCAGCCAGGGCAAGTACTTAACCAGACAGACTCCATCTGCGGACGGCAGTTTCTCTCATGTCAGTGCTGAATGGGTTTTCTAATCAGCAATTCTGAAGCCAATAGTGTGACGCAGGTGTTGTCCTTTATATATTCCATTTGCCTGGGGCCCTTTAATCTAATGACAACTCAAAAAAGGCCTGAAAGACATCAATGGCATGTGCTGAATCAGACTCCAGCTGTAGGAAAGTGTCACTAATCTTACTACTCGCCAGCCCAGGACTGAATCTCTACACAGACATTTTATTCTCAGTCAT
>CM044431.1:216402295-216413246 GCA_024363595.1 Xenopus borealis | reverse complement strand
TGTTTTTGAAGGGCTGTCCAGGAAAAAAATGTCCCAATTTGGAAAACTGGGCAGGATTCCCTGAGATTATTGTGGCAATCAGCACTAGTGTTACTGGCCAACCCCAAAATGACACCGCTCCACTCCCACTATGACATCAGCCTGCTCCCCACCCAGAATTAGCAGCAGGGAAAGTTGGCAAGCCTTTAATAAAATTCTATTAAAAATTAAATATTAGTAACATTTTATATTTCATTGGCAATCCCAGACTAAATTGGGTCAAACTAAAAATGGACTTTAAAACAAAGCAAGTTGGATATGTTTCTCAAATATAATAAGCTATGGCAATCAGACCTAAATCATGATTGGTTGGTTGCTGCTACCACACAACCCTGTTCATCCAGTAGAGCATTCAAATTCACCCCTTTAAAACATGTATTGGATCTAGGGATGCACCAAATCCACTATTTGGGATTCAGCAAGTCCTTGAATCCTTCGTGAAAGATTTGGCGGAATATCGAACCAACCAGAAAGCAGTTCCCTCCTAAAGTGCTGGCAAGTCACAGGACCAGGGGCAGCTGGGAAATTGACAAAATGTCTAGCCCCATGTCAAATTTCAAAACTGAATATAAAAAAATCTGTTTGCTCTTTTGAGAAATGGAATTCAGTGCAGAAGTCTACTGGAGCAGCACTATAAACATGCATTTTGGGGAAAAAAAACATGTTTTTCCATGACAGTATCCCTTTAACTTCCTTGTTTTGTGGTGAAAACCCATGTGATTTCCCTTCATGCCCCTAATTTACATAAACAAATTAGGATTTGGGTAGGTTCAGCCAGGCACAAGGATCTGGCCAAATCTGAATCCTGTTGTAAAAGTAATTGAATTATAGGAAATTTCCAATTTTAATATTTAATATTAAATTCAAATTTCAAAAATGATTTTCTTTTCCCCTGTAATAATAAAACAGTAGCTTGTACTTGATCCCAACTAAGATATAATCAATCCTTATTGGAAGCAAACCCAGCCTGTTGGGTTAATTTAATGTGCACATGATTTTTTAGTTGACAAAGTTATGGAGATCCAAATTTAGGAAAGATCCCTTATCCAGAAAACCCCAGGTCCCAAACATTCTGGATAATGGGCCCCTTTTATATTGCTTGCAAATTAGCCATGCATCATGTGAGTATACTATATTTCATGGTGAATTGGTAAGCCTTGCCGGTTGCAGTGTAAAAAATACTGCAACTAAATCTCAGCTCAATCTAATAAAGTGTCACACTAACAGTGAGCTACGGTTCTCTTACTTGATTGAGAGGGTCACTACGCAGTGTAGCTCTAGAATGTGATTTTAATTTGGAGCTGTCACTTGACGGTTGAAAGCAAGAGTTATCAGATTGTGGTGAGTGGCTGGATTCTGTTACATTGACAGCTTGCTGCGTTACAGCGCATTTCTGTCAAAAATGGTACGATACTGAAATATAAGTAATTTGCTAGCACTTTCATTTTTTTATTAAAAAACACATTGTGAAGCAAGCACGTGTTAGAAAGACCCGGTTTTAGTATAAGACAGGAGGGAGAGTTTTATTTTTGTGTATTAATCAGGTTTGTCCCACATTCAGGAGACAGTTATCCAAAAAGTTATCACCTTACTTCCCATACACTGCACTGGTGCTGCAGACCTCACACAACCAGCACAGTTTATTCATATTGTTAAGGGATTCTGTCATGGTTTTTATGGTGCCGTTTTTATTACTAGATGACATTGTGTACATTGCATGTAATTCATTCTTCCATTTAAAATGTTATTCTTGAACCATTAAGCGTATTTTAATTAGTTACAATATTGGTATGTAGGCAGCTATATAAGATCATTTTGCCTTCAGACAGAACCAGCACTTCACAATGGAACTGCTTTCTGATGAGCTATTGTTTTTCCTACTCAATGTGGAGGAGTCGCAGTGGGACTTGGATTTTTACTATTACGTATGTGTTATTCTCAGATGTACCTGGAAGCTGTCTTGTGTCAGGGAGCTGTTATCTGGTTACCTTCCCATTGTTCTGAGAATATCACTACAACTTGCAGTTCAGCAGTAAAGAGTGACTGAAGTTTATCAGAACACAAGTCACATGACTGAGGGCACCTGGGAAATCATATCTATCTCCATGTCAAATTTTAAAATGAAATATACCAAAATATTTGAGCTTTTTGAAAAATGGATTTCAAAATGAGGAGCACTGTTAAATTATATATTGTAAAAAAAACATGTTTTCCCAATGTATTATGATCACCTGTGCATCCCTCCCTTTGTCAGGATACAAACACAAATGCAAAAGAAACATACAAAGCTCCACTTCCCATTTCCAGAGTCCCAGATTATTGGACAATGTGGGACTCTGGGAGAAGGACCCAGATTTTATTCCTGTGTTAAGCACTGTTCTCAGCTCATGTGGGTACAGGTCTTCAAAGCAGAGTGAGCTCATACCTCCCAACAACTGGACAGTCCTGATTTTGACAGCTCAACCCGCAGTCCCGGATTGTTACTGAAATGTCCTGACTTTGTCTTTAATCTCCTGCGCTGAACAGCCAGAAAAAGATACAATGTTTCTAACTTAACTGGCTTTTCGCAGAGAGCCCAGAATATGTGGCAGGTGCTTTTAGATACTCCCCCCCCCCTCTTTCTGTTTCCTAAATTTTGGGAGGTATGGGGGCCACCATAGTTCCATTTGACACTGCTGTTACTGTAATTCCCATTAAAACAACGTGCTTTGTTGATGGTAGAGGCATACTCCTGGACATTCAAGGCTGCTGCTATTGCCGGGGAGCTCTGATTACAACTGGCAGTATTAATCACAACAACCGCTGTGAAAAGAAGCACAGGCATTAAGTAAAATGTCAGGTTCATCATTTCATTACCCTGTCCTCTTTCAGTAAAATTGATGTAATAGTTGGAACCACAGTGTATTTGTGTTCACACCTTGAGATCAATTTAATTCATGCCGCCTCCTCCTTCCTTTTATTTTATCAGCCAAGGGAAGAGGATTATGTTAGTAGCACCTCTGGGCTTAGATTTCAACAAAATTAATTCAATATCTTCTTTTCCCCAGAGACACTACAATCCTAATCATTTTATTGAATGTGGGATGGGTCTGCACCTACACTTCTTTAGGGCTCTTACACACGAGCGTTTTTACCTGCGCTCCCGCAGCCGCAGGGGAGCGCAGGTAAAAACGCACGTGTGTAAGAGCCCTTAGACTCCAAGGGATCTGCTATAAATTAATTAATTCATTTTCATTCGACGTTCTGCATGGTTAATTGGATGAATGTTGCCAACTTCATTGGATTCCGTGCAACCCTGAATTATGCGTCTGCATTAGCCACGCAGGATATGAATAAGAGACTGGAAAATGAATAGGAGAGGCCTGGATAGCAAGATGAGTATTAACAAGTAGCAATAACAATAAATGTGTAGCCTTACAGAGCATTTGTTTTTTAAGATGGGGTCAGTGACCCCTTTGAAAGCTGGAAAGAGTCAGAAGAAAAAGGGTAATTAAGCAAGAACTATAAAAAAATAAAACTGAAAAGTTGCTTAGAATTAGCCATTTTATAACATACTAAAAGTTAATTTAAAGGTGAACCACCCCCTTTAAACACAAGTAGCAATGTGAAAATTTACACACCCTCACATAATATTGGCAGCGCATTCTCAAGGTTCTAGACGCCTAAATGGGTCCTGATGGAGACTTGTTTCATTGTTCTGCCTTAGTAAGCCCCTGCTGTTCTCACAATGTACAGTAGATGGCACTGTGCTATAGTATAAAGGTCTAGGTAACCATGTGGTCTGGGGCCATTCATTTAGCTCAACCAAGCAGGTTGGAAGGTAATGGGTAGTGGAACCTAGGAGCTTTGGCCCAAGTAAAGTGGATAGCAACTGTAGACTGGTTCCTAGATCACTCTAGGAATGGTAGATAGGTTATATAGTTGAGCAGCTCAAGGCTCCGAAGAGGGGAGTCAGAGGGATTAAGATCTCTGGTATTAAAAACCCAGAACTAGGGACATAGAAGTGCATAGACTTAGGAATGGTAGAATTTCCCCTAGCTGGGATATCTTCCATTGTTTAACTACTGTACTTCTGATATGCTCCCTGGCCTGCAGGGATCCAGCTCATATATGGTGCTGTGAGTATATGCTTCCTTTGTACTATATGTTCTCTGTAGTGAAGGGGCGAATTTATCCCGTTTCACCGAAAATTGAAAATTTCCAGCGAAATTCGCGAATTGGCGGAAAATTTGCTAAATGAGTGGCGGCATGTTTTTTAACGCGCGCCGCGTCGTTTTTGGAGCGTCACGTCGTTTACGACATGTCGTTTTTACGCCAGCGAATTTTTCGCTGGTGGCGGAGAATCGCGGTAATTCACCGCAAATTCACAACTGGCGAATAAATTCGCTAATCATCTGTACTCAATTGTGGATATTGTTCCTGTAAATAAACTCAGTTCTTGGGTAATCATAAAAGAACCACTTGGGTAATCATAAAAGAACCACTGGCCCCCAATTCTTGTGCATAGTACAATTGTTGTGGTTACACTATACCCTGCCTCCACACTGCTGCGAGGGCTTACACCTGAGAGAAAGGTCTCATCTGTGGCACTATTATACAGTATTTGAAAGTAAGCTCATAGTAGGGACGGTGCAACTCCAATTTACTATAGCGCTACACAGATATTAGTCAAGAATTCCATCATTTCAATCCCTCCCCACCCACATCTACGTCCATATGTCATTAGGAAGATAATGCTCCTAATTAAAAGTTAATTGCTAATTAATCTTGCACGATGGGAAAAATAGACACCAGCATTGAAATGGACGCCAAAAAATATTTTCCCACTGGTGAATTTTTTGCGGGAGTTTCCAGAATCTATTCGCTGGCCACAAAACCTGGAAATTCGCTGCAAATTCATGGCTGGCGAATAAATTTGCCCATCACTAGTGTTCAGTTTTTGGACAAATTTATTATTGCAGATCTTTTGATCTTTCGATATTGGAAGCATTTTGACATCTGTGAATTATAGCCGAAACCCTGGATTGTGGAAAATTGCATGCAAGCAAGCAGTCGCTAATTGTCCAATGGACCATGGATAATATTGCTGGTTTATACCTGCACTAAGGGCTTTTACACACGTGCGTCTGAAGCCCCATTCATTTTTTTCAATGGGGCCGTACTCACACAGGCGCATGTAGGAGCTGAACGCAGGAAAAATGCAGCATGTTGCGTCTCAACCTGCGTTCGGCGCCTACATGCGCCTTTGTGAGTACAGCCCCATTGAAAAAAATTGAAAGTGCCTGCTCCTGCGCTCCTCTGAGGCTGAACGCATAAAACCGGAATGCAGGGTAGCACAGCTTGTGTGTAAAAGCCCTAAGTGTGTCTCCCTGGTATCCATAGTAAAATATATTTTGAGTCTGGGAGTCTGGGGATAGCTGTTTATTCAAGCAACCTTTATTCAAAGTGTATCTCACTGCACAATAGATATCTTCATCAAAAACTGGTGGCATAAAATACTAAGGCTTGGAATACACAAAGGGAATTTATAATGAGAAAATAAGGGCTCGTTTAGGTGAGAAATACAAATTGCTCATGATATGCCTAACGTCTTTCTGTTATGTGCTTATTTGCATAATTGCTGGAGAGACTGTCAGGGTTTTATTGGCTCACAAAACACCTGATAATAATCAACTGTTCTAAAGAGCTTAGTAAAACTCGTAGAAAAGATGGATAAATAACACTGATTATTTTATCAGCTAATAACCAAAGGCAGCTGTCATCTCCCTTTATTTCTCCAAAGACAATGGGGAATAGGCTGGGAAGAAACTGCTTATGGAACTGGCACACCTGCATGCAGTATATTTCCATTTAAACTACAAAACCCCAGTAATACAGCAGCAATAGTACAGGCAGTTGTAGACTTCTGTCAGCGCCCTCACGGAACAACAGAATCGAAATCAGAGCAAACTTCTGTACAAGGAAGCAAGAGTCAATGATAATAATATTATCATATTAATATTAATATTAGTCCGAACCTGGACATAACTGTTCAGTAAGTTTGCCTTTGAATCATAGCGTGCAAGTCAGATTCAAAAGCAACAGCTATGACCCATCTGGGACCCCATAAGTCATTGATTGGCTACTGCCTGATAACCAATAAGAGAGCTGCAAAGCAGGCAGTAGTGTTCTGGCTATTATGTTAGACATCCAGCCACTCTAGCCTTTATACATTACATTTTGGCTAACTAACTAACTAACTAACTAACTAACTAACTAACCAACTATATTAGAAACACAGCCTATATTAGAAACACTATTTCACACAGCCTATCTATTTACCCAGTTTTTATTTTTATACTGAACTGTTCCTTTAAAGGTGAACCACCCCTTTAACACAATGCCAATTCTGTTATTGGGCACCTGGAGCTTATACTCCAGTCTTTCCTTTTTGTATGCTTTTTATTATGAATACACAGTCAAAATCAAGACAGCTTCCTTACTAAAGCCAAATATTTGATTGGTTGATGGAATTGTGACGATAGTATATCGAAAGGTCTGTTTTTCTAAACCCACGATTTCCATGAAGGTTATTAGAAGAAAAAATATGAATATCTCAGAAACCTCTACAAGATCAAGTTTTTTTGACAATTACTGGTGAAAAAAATCTGAAAACCTCTAAAAGTTGGATTGTTTGAAAAAAAAAAGGTTCCATAGGATCAGCAAAATTCCCATCGACTTCTATGGGACCTCTACTGCTAAGTTTTGTAATTAAGTTTTTCGTGGTTTAAACACTTGATAAATCTAGAATTTGTAGAGAAAAAAAATTACTTATTTCTAGAGAAAAAATGTTTAGCTTTTTTTACACAATGCTTTCTGTTTCTATATATTTGTTATCTGCTGCCCATCTCACTGGTCTTCTAGGGTCTCACCTAAAGTCTTTTTCTTTGGATTATTGTTCCATAGTAGACTCATTAGCCATATTATTCACAAATCTACAAGTCAACTGCTACTCCCCGTACCCAAAAATTGAAGAGGAACTCCAGCAGATTGACTGCAAAACCATTTATTGAAGGTTGTGGATACACAACATGTTTTCGGATTATCACTTGACCTGATTTGCACAGCACAGAGCAGCTGTAAGGACGTTGAACACACTATTTTCTTCTTCCTTATTGTTCAGACCACCAACAGATTTTAATTTTTTGGACTTCTCTCCACATTCAATTTCTTACCGTGATTTGGTTCTGAGATTTCACATAGTCACTGCACAGAGCAATATCTCTTGAAAAAATTTAACAAAATGTCTAAAATTGGAATTACACATACTCCTCACCAAATCTTTCTCAGATAAGACCACACAAGTGAAGCCAGTCTAAACATTTAGCCCTCAAGAAACTGTTAGATCACATGGGTAATTGAGTGGAGATCTGTCTACTTTGACCCGGCTCCATGCAGTCCTTGGCATACATTTTTTGGAACCTTGATGAGCACTGAAAGATATTGAATGGAAATGCAGTTGTTTTTAGTAGACTTTTTGTATGGAGATTTTAAGATTTCCATTTAACATTCTTCAATTGTATTATCAACATCAGAAGCGTTTGTTTCATTAGTGGCATACAGCACTGTGAAATATGTTGGACCTACATAAATATATGTTATTATTATTATTATTATTAATAATAATAATAATAATAAGTCCCTTAGGACCCACCAGAGAACCCAAATCCAGGATCCATCATCACTTTCATATAAAATATACTAAATAATAAAGGTGTAACACTGTTTTCTGGTGCTATACAAAACCCTGGCTCAACTGTCTGTAATAGGGTGATATTTCACTGTCCAATATTGTTATTGCCTTAGGAGATCACAGAGATGGGTTGGGATGGGAGATGGGATGACCAATTCCTTTTGCATTAGTGGAACATGTCTGATTCTAAGCCCTGGATAGCCTTCTTTTTATATTTTATTCCAGAAGTGCTGAAAGCATTAGTGATAGCCTGTCACGTGAAGAATAATAAAGGCTCTTCAGGCATGTGAGATTGTAGCGCAGTTTGATAGATATCCTTCTATACAGAGCTGAATGCTAAGAGACTTCCCCAGCATGGTCAGTGAAAGGCTTTGCAGTATTTTGATTAATGGTGCTTATGTCCTTTTCCCTTATGTATACCCTTATTTATCCATTAAAGGGCAGAGCATGTAGGAAATTCCATTAAAGACAGCTATGTTCCAGGCACAAAGAAACTTCACTTTGAGCAGGAGCAAATCAATGGTCCCATAATCTGTCTTAACATCTGAAGTTGGCTTGGAAACACTACACACTTGAACTAAGTTTAACATAACAGCCTTTAAAGGACATATAACCCCCCACCAAAAATGTAATCAGTTTTTTTATTAATATAGATAATTTGATATAAATAATGTGATTAAAACTAAAAACTTAGAGCAAGGTATTTAAATTACCCTGAAGACTGGTGTTACTACACATTACACGGCCCCATAGCAAATTATTTTTCAGGCCCCCAAAATGTCTGAAGGTTGACCTGCTTTACCAATATTTATTGACATTGTATATTAATTAGAGCCTCATGGGGCTCCTGCACCCCCTCGCAGCTGCAGGGTCTGCTTTCTCTATTGTTATGCCCCTGTTCAGTACACCACAGTGGTGCTATATATTATGAACAGATACTGCACTTCCATAGTAATACTGTTCATTGGGAAGTAGACCATAAAATCAATTCCATGCAATGACTTCCTAATGTAAACCTATACAGAAAAAAACCTACACCACGCAGGGTGCAAAAACAGCCTTCCCTATTCCCTAATAAGAAAATAAGCATTTTGCAACAAATATCCAGGTGACAGACCTTAAGCACTGAGTTAGAAGTGTGTCAGAGATGCCATCTGCTGCCAGCAATGCTCTTTACCCTGGTAGGATCCCTCAGGTCAATATCACTGAGCTGGTTTTGTTGTTAATCTGATATTTGACAGAAGGCCAAGGGAACTGAGCTGTGGGAAGTATAATTTTAATTCCTGACCTGAGAGCTATTTAAATGCACTTACTTTCCTATCTTTATGTACCTTCTGCCAGTAATAAATTTATCTGCCCGTCTTTGGTTTCTTGGCAGGGTAAAGAAATCAGTCAGTTTTGTCTAGCTTTCATTGCTGCCAAGGCAAGATTTGGGTGATCTATTTGTACTTTAAATATTCATTCTTTGTTTATATTTCACTCATGTATTCCAAAGCTCTTTACAGAGCCTTTGAGCTAGCATGCCTTAGTATACCTTGGTTGGACCATTTTTTTCATAGATCACGTAGGATCATCACTCAAAGTCTGTAGATTGGTACTCCTACAATTTGCCACGCAGTGTACCAGATATTAACTCTTCCACACGTTCGTAGGCAACAATAATATGGATGGATTTCAAGTAAATATAGTTTGGTGAGCCTTTGGTCAGGCTGAGGACCATACCAAAACTCACAGAGGGTCACATCTAGGCCCCTGTTGAGAAAACCAGCTGAAAATGGTGCTGTTGCATCTAAAACAAGCAGCATGATAGTTAATAGGTACAAAAGCTAAAAACAATGAATGTTGATCAGGGTGAGGGCTATACCAAAACTCATGGAGGGCCAAATGTACTCACTACTGGGAAACCCAGATGAAGATTGTGCTGTCACATATAAAACCTATGGAGAATAATTCCGGCAAGTCAAGCAGCAAGATAGCCAAAAGATATAGTAGCTCAAGAGAAAGAATGTACTTTGGGAACCCAGTTGAAAATTGTGCTGTTGCTTCTAACACTTTTGGAGAATAACTCAAGCAAGCTAAGCAGTATGATAGCAAATAGATATAGTAGCTCAAGAGAATGAATGTTGGTCAGGCCGAGGGCCATACTGAAACACAGAGGGCTAAATGTACTTCCCAGCATCCCAGCTCGAGATTGTGCTGTTGCTTACAAAAATATATAGATTTTACATATAGATCAAGAGAAAGAATGTTCCTCTTGAAGAAGAATAATCGAATCTTGTATTTCTCCTTTACAAAATATATGAAATATAGCGAAAATAGTTGTGTCCTATGTAACTGTACTAGAGAGCCTGTGCTTTCCAGATGTTACAGAACTAGTTTGGCTAGGAAATGGGAACATCAGATAGAAAGCCAGCCCACTCCCTGGCTTTGGCCGAAGCACAACTCCAAGTGGCCTGAATCTATCAAATATGTTTTACAGCAGGGATTAAGTGTACTTGCCACGAGTGCTGGGGGATGTAGTTAAAACCAGCCAGTAACCTTTAAACAGCTTTATGGTGCTACCATAAACTGCTTGACTAGGTATACACAGAGAAATTAGGGTATCCTGGAAACACCTGTAAGGAAAGTGAAACTCTGCATCATTTTAGTTATCAGCCCTATGCTACTGTCATTTGTGCCCCATTCACCTCAAAACTTTCCCTTCAAACACCTTTCTTTTCCTTGCTGGGGAAATTCCCTTTACAAATATGTGTGCCCCAAAGATGTAGTGCAGCACCCCTATACATTTTAAAATGAAACAATGCTTTTAACTAAGGTTTTAGTTGCCCTTTAATAGAAACATGGCTGTTGTTCACGAGCAGCCCTATGCATTGTGTAATCTAAATTAGTACCACTGTATGAGCCTTTAGTTGGCCTTTCATTGCAGTTCTTTGATATCGGCACAAGACATTCCCTCTTGAGTGCACCACTGGTCATCACAGAAGGTCTGGTCTCTGTACTCTGTTTGTATATGAATTCCTCAGTGAGTGTTTAACAATGTAATATGAAAAAGGCTCATTCTAGTGTAGGGGACTACTAAATTAACCTCCTAGTTATTTAGCAGGCAGTCCCCAAGTGTTGTGGACACCTATTTGGGTCCTAAAATACAGTTAGGAGGGGGAACTGTTTCCTATTCCTGCT
>CM044431.1:216359413-216374413 GCA_024363595.1 Xenopus borealis | reverse complement strand
CACAAGTCAAATAACATCTGCCAAAAGTCGATACAGCAAGACTGATTAATAATCAGAATATACAGGGTCTGTGGATACAAATATCTACACAGTCGCCGGCTGCTTTACAGGGAAACAAACAAAGCTGCTTCTGGGAAGCAACGTTTCAAAGTATGATGGTTTCCCTACAGAGCAGTTAGGGACCACCAGTAAATGAAGGGGAAATTTCACTGCATACAGTCAGGTTTTTTATAAAAACGGTAGACATTTTTTAATTAAGGTATCTTGGTGATAGATTTCTTTTTCATTAAAGAAAGTAAAAAGGGATTTTCTTTGCCTTTACATCCCCTTTAAGAGGCTGATGTATATTTATACTTTCATTGGTTTGTTATCCTTACTAAGGGGAAGTTCCTGGCTCTGATAGCCATTTCACTTTTGCTGAAGCAGAAATTTTCTCAGGCTCACGAGGGGAAATATTTATTATTACCTCCATACTAGTGGCACATGGATGAACATAGTACAATATGTACACAGTCTGCTGTGATTCTTTTACCCAACGCAGTTAATTTAGCTAAGTCATGTCAAATTTTGACAACATTTTTACTGAGCTTTCGCCAGGCTGAAGAGGCGATTAGTCACCTGGGGACTAATTCTCCCCGAATCTGTTCATCTGCCACTAGCCTAAGAGGGCGATAAGGAACAAAAAGGAAAGCCAAGTCTGAAAAGACTGATAATAACTAAAGTGCATATTTATTTGGAAATGTAAGTAGAGTATGTAACACTTTTCAGCCAGAGCAGTTATCCCCAACCAGTACTGTAAAGGTGGCCATACACGAAGAGATCCGCTCGTTTGGCAATGTTGCCAAACGAGTGGATCTCTCCCCGATATGCCCACCTTGAGGTGGGCGATATCGGGCTGATCCGATCGTGGGCCCTAGGGCCCAACGTTCGGATCAGTACGGGCGGTCGGATCGCGGGACCGCATCAACGGACAGATGCGGCCGCGATCCGACGGGATTTTTAATCCTGCCCGATCGACATCTGGCCGACTTTCGGCCAGATATCGATCGGGAAAGCCCGTCGGAGGGCCCCCCACAAGGGCAGATAAGCTGCCGACACAGTCTGTCGGCAGCTTTTATCTGCCCGTGTATGGCCACCTTTACTCGCCAACTCCTTGGATGTTGATCTCAGTTGCCTCAAAGCAGGTGCTTATTTATGAATTCCTGGCTAGGAGGCAAGTGTTGGTTGTATAAAACCAGTCATACTGACAAACAGAGCCTCCTGTAGGCTGCCAGTCCACATAGAGGCTCACAAACATCCATTTACAGCCCTTATTTTTCCTCCCTGGGGACTTTTTCATGCTTTTGTTGCTCCCCAACTCTTTACATGTGAATATGAATCAAGGGTAAAAAGGTTGGGAAAATAAAGCCAGAGGGAAATTAATTTGGCTCTTGTTATTTAGATGAGACTTACAAAGGGTAAAAATGAAGGTACACTGGCCGGTTCATTATAAGAAGAGGTGTGACAGGCTGGGAGTAGCCGGCAAATCAAATGAAACAACGTCTGTTCTCCCTGCATGGCTGAATAAATGCTTCTTGTTGCACTGTGGGCAATGACTCTGACACACAGCATTCACACTGTAAATCTGAACTAAACCTATTTACATTTGCACTGTGCTGGTTAAAACAATTTCCATGCACTTTGTATGGATATAAAAAGAATAAATTCACAGCACTCAAGACAAGTAAGAGGAATTTTTTTTTATGTGACCTCACTGTGAAACATTTTCATTTACCAACATATTTATCGAGCAACTGCATAATCTCAAGGTTATAAATACTTGGCTTCCTTTTTCTGTTAGGGACATAATTAGAATTGGCACTTTCAAATATTGTTTATTATTAAGTAAAGTACTAAGTTTACTTTTTCCCCTGGTACAGATTTGCAGTTTCACCAGTGTCAAATTTATTCATGAATCCACAAAGTTTTAGAGGAAAGAACCCTCATATTTTTTGAGATTTGTTATACCCCATTGCTGCAATAGCCCAAAAAATCCACCATCTGAGACCTGTTGAGGTCCTGTATAAGTCAATGGGAGAGGCACTTATCCCAAATTGAAGTATTAGTGCTCTTCGGTGGGTTTAGTCCAAAAAGTCAACCTTTTCGGGGGTTTTCGGGCAAAAAACAAATCGATCGATTCAGTGGAAAAGGGCCCAAAAAATTTGTTTGATAGAGGTTTTCATTTGATTTTATAAAATTTTTCCCCCCACCATGCTGTCAAGTTTTTTCCCCGCCATGCTGTCACTGTGTGTATGCGATGACGGTGAGGGGATGGGTCATGTTGGCTAAAGCACCCATCAGACTTGGCGGGCACTGGGTGCAATAGAATAAATTATAGTCATGTTTCAACCTGATCTTGTGCTCCATTTTCCAGGCTCCTGCACAGTTGAATGTATGTGGCTATTCCAAGTGAGTGGATCAGGGAGCTTTGCCTTCATAGGGCAAGTGCAGAGAGAGAGAGATGGTGGTTTCTATCAGTGTCTCTTGCCTTCAATGGCAAACAATGGTTAAGGCAGCTGATTGTTTATTGACAACTGTAGAGCCATAAGGATTAGTGATGGGCAAATGTATTCCTGCGATTCACCAGAAACAATTTTCAATGCCGGAATCCAAAAACGAACACCCATGTCCAAAACGCGAAGAAAGATTTGTTGAAGCGAAATGCCACAGATTCGCCCATCACTAATAAGGATCATATACTATGCTAGCCTGAATAGGTAGAGCAGCTCAATGGCAGGTAAAGACACCAGCTGGGAATCCAAACAGGAACTTGACTGTGCAAAGAAATGGCTGATGTCCATTGTATGATGAGTGATTTCTTTTCATTTCTTGCGCACGTACATCCTAAAATCATATAAACCCCTAGCGACAAGATCTAAATGCCATAAATTGGGCAAAGGAGCTCACAGAGTTGCAACAGATCTGTATCACCTAAGCTTTGTGTGATAAGTGTTGTAGTCCTTTGAATCACAGGATTCTATTTGCAGAACAAGATGATAAGTACATGTTGTGTTTGTTTATGTATTTCTTAATTCTGTTTGACTACATACTAGACTTGTCCTTTCTTGTTAGTGAAATCAGACACCCACTATGAGTGTCGGTTTTAGCTGCGGGCCCCCAATTCACAATGTTTCCTCGCTGCTTCACCACAACTTGGCAGGTTCCCTTAAGCAGAAGCCAAGCAGACTGAAGCAGTGAGTCACAGACCTCAGATTTCTATGCTGGGAGGCCAGAAACCACAACCTTCTCCATCAAAGGACCTATTATACTGACCTATTAGCACTTACAGTTTAACAAAAAAGTATAAAAAAATTACAGGTTTTGACAGTATTTCAATATTTTTCTGCCTGCTGTAATATATATACTGGGAGGTAACAGGGACCGCCAGTAGTGGGCGCTTCTCTGCCTGAAGTATACTGGCAGACAAAATAGGCTGTGTGCCTTTAGTCTTTAAGGTGCAGAGTTAATAAAAAGTATTAATACTGAAATCCCCCACATCAGAGTCGGACTGGGCTGGCCCAGTGGTCCCTGCCAACCCAGGCCTAACGATTCTGCAAGTAAAAGGGCCACTACATGGCTGATGTGTTATACATTGCAGTGAGGGGGATGGGGGTAGCGGAAGCACACTGGTGGTGGGAGGAGTTCACTACTGTGGTTGGCGCCCCGAGGTTGGACACCCCAGTCGGACACTGGTCCAAGTTGTCCCTATGATAGTCCTGAGTCTAAGACACAAATGGGATAATTTACAGAATGGTGTGTGCAAACAAATGCTATAATGTGCAAAGTGCATAATAAACAGGAAAAAGTACAAGTGCACTTGTGTCGTTTTTTTGTGCATTTGAAAACAATGTAAAAAAAATATACTGTATTGTAGCATTAAATATACAAATAGGAACAGTCAATAAAATCCCTTTTAAATAAACAAAAACATTCAGATAAATAAGGCACATTTTTACAAAAACACATTCCAATATGTCTCAAGTAACATATAAAATATTCTATGAAGGTAAAAAAAAATGTAATTTGGATTACAGAAACTGGAGAAAAATCTTTATTTCCACTTTGACAACCTCTTCCCACTCAAGAGCAATGTTCACCACATGGCACTGTGGTTTCTTAATCTTTCCAATGTGCTAAACCTACAGATGACCTATAGAACCTTCCCCTTTGGATCTTGGATTTCCTAATATCTTGCACAAATCATTTACTAACAGCTGGATTTTAGATAATTTTGGTCCCCCCCAGCAAAGCAAAAAATGCTTACACAGCAAAGTAGTTGGAGTGCAACAGCTAATGTACCGTAGGCAGCATCTCCTGAGTACCATGTTCCAGCTGCCTTAATAATAATTGACCCCCTGTTAATGTTAGTGGGGGCTTGTGCTTTCAAGCGTATCTTAGGTGTCTAGCTATAGGCTCAAACCCGCCCTCTTAGCTTTATTTGTCCAAACTGAACAAGCTGACTTGGCAGTTATTTTCCCTAACAAACAATCAGTGCTATCAGACACAGAGACCACATTAAAGTTGGCCATACAATACAAGATCCACTTGTTTGGCGACATCGCCAAATGAGAGGATTGTTCCCCAATATGCCCACTAATGGCAGGGCTATATTGGGGTAATTCAATCATTCGGCCCTATAGCCGAATGATTGGATTACAACCAGGAATCAATGGGCTCTGACGGGTGGGTCCTCTGCAAAATGAAACCTTCCAGACCTACTGTATATCGTGGCCAGATATCGATCGGGAAGCCTCCATACACAGGCAAATAAGCTACCAAATTGGTCTAAAGGACCACTATTCAAAGCTTTATCTGATCATGTATTTTAGCTTGGGACGGATCACATTTGGGTTATTTACTGAGCGAGGACATGTAGAAGGTAAATTAGCCAAGCATTTCTTCGTTTGCACAAGACATTGTTGTGAAAAAGTGTGCAGCCATATTAAATAGATGCATCAATAAAGTCTGAGCCATCTATATCAAAAGCTAGCCATGTACCTGTAGAATAGGGCACTGCTGGACACTTGGCAAATAATACATAGTGGGGAAATAGTGATGTGAATAGAGCATGCTCATTATACTCTAATGTGGAAGTTCTAAAGACCATGGCAGTCAGCACCAAGCATACCACTTATTTGAAATGGGAGAGGAAGGCCAAACAATAGAGACACAAAAGAGGACAAACAATGTTTAGCCAATTTTTGGACCACTTAATGGATTTTTATAGAGATAGGCTCATTTGAGGAGAGTATAGAAGTCAAAAAATCTGTGGAGATAACTCCTACAGCAAAATAGTGGATCTTGGATCCCATTTTACTTCCCTGTATAATAAACCAAACATTATATACTATGAACGAGAGCACAAGCAGCACATTTTGGGACCTTATTGCACAGCCCTCCTTATATCACTATGCACTCGTGGGAAGTCTAGTGTTTGCACCAGCAGATGATTCAGGTGGTCTTGCTAGTGTAAACTGGTGTGTTTTTCACTTATCAATTATCAAAAGATATAGGGATACTACAGATATTTTTACAACAATGAGTCTTTACAAATTGTGCTCAGATCATGAATAGTATATAGGATGTTCCATATTGGTTAACTGTATACAGTAACAACAGTATGATAGGTACAAAAGGATCCTCTCTTTTTTTGTAGATAACCCAAACAGTATATATGGCATATAGTATGGCTAATGCCAAGTAGTAAATATCTTTCCTTGATTTTTAATTTTTTATTGGCGCTTCTGCATTCCAAACAAAATTCCATTCATCATAAACCAGAGAATAAACCTCTAAGATATTTGATTAATGGACATTGGGGAATAAAAAGCACAATGAATGTTTAGGTTCTGGTGCTAACATTTCTCTAATGGAGCTGATGTTTTTTATGGGCTTTATTAATGTCTTTTTTTTACAAACTGTATTGCCCAGCACTCACCCACCACCAAAGGACCAGAAGACATTTTTGTTCTTCATCCTGTTACTTTGATCTTGTGTTTCAGGTCATTGTCCTGCTTAAAGATGAACTTCATGTTTTTAGGAGTCTAAATAGTTTATATATTTGGCACCATACACTCTTGCTTCCATATTAACAAGATGCCTAGTCCCTGCTAGTGGAAAGCAGCCTCACACACTTGATGCCACCACTATACTTTACTGTAGATATGGATCAACAACATCACTGGCACAGGAATCATGTGGGTGCTAGGATATTGCCAATCATCATCAGAATGAGCCAGTTGTGATGTTGGAAAATGTTTTATGGTCAGATGAGGCCAAGAGTAAATAGGCCTAAGCAATGTGTGTGGTACAAATCCCAAACTGCCCACAGTTCAAAATACATCAAACATACAGGACAGTAGTCAACACCATGATCTCAGTCCAACTGAGAATCTGAGGCTCCATTTGACAGTTGAGTTGCACAAGTATCAGCAGACTAACCCGAACAACCTGTAGTAAAATATCTAAAAATATTAATTCAAAATGGATTGTGTGTTCCGGATCCATTATTTTGGATTTTGCCGAATCCATTGTGAAAGATTCGAGATTCGGGCTGAATACCGAACTGAATCGGAGCCCTAATTTGCATATGCTCATTAGTGAGAGGAAGGGCAAAAGGCAGCCGCGCATGATTGGATGCCGTTAGTATATGTTTTCTCGTTAATGTTTTTTTGAGGTGGTCCATGATTTCATACATTTCTTTAAGGAGACTTATGACATCATGCATTTTTTTTGAAAGAGGCTCACAGAATCATTCATGTTATTTCTTAAACAAAATAAAATATGTTTTATGCAGTTTTAGGATTTCCCAGTGGTCCTTTGATCTAATCAAGTTTCAGGCTCAATTTCTGTGAACCTTCTCCAGTAGACCCACCACTCAGCATGTATGTAAGATACTCTACAGCTGCACCTTCAATTTCTAGAAACTTACTAACAGCGCACTGTCCTTTTAACGTATAAAATAAAATGAACCAATTGCTTTCACACTGCTTTCTGATGTAGTTAAGGTCAACTCAAGGTTCTACAAACAGGTCATTAAACTTAGCTCATTACTTCTGTTGTGGAAATCTCTGCAATGTGTATTTTGTTTCCTAGAATGAGTACAGTGCACATTGGTCTTTAGCTCTTGGGTCTTTTTTAACAGTTTGAAGGGGTCAATAAAATTCCAGTCTCCATTATGGTTTGATTCAATCTGCACATTTGCAGATGTTACTGAATATATAATTTCTTCATATTTTTGTTTGGCTTTCAGCACTGTAGGCCCTTAACCTGTCTAATGCTCTGAATACCTAGAGGTTTATCTAGAGGTGCCCATACATTAACAGATTCTGACAGATGATTTGGCCGTCCTTGGCCAAATTGGCTGCAGAGTGGTCCATGCATGGGATAATGATTCTCTTTTCTAGACTTTCACTTTCAGATATTGCTCGTGCCAGGTAGAAAACTCTATAAACCATGGCAGATCACGTGATCTCCACCCCCATCTCATGATATGGTTTCTGGCTTGAGGATTTACATTCAGCGAACCCTACAAAATGAGGGACTAAATCAGGTGGGGAATGAGCATAAAAAGTAGATATTTACCTTTATTAAGTTTATGCAGTGACGTTTTAATGGTATGGTTGGGGACAAGCTAGTTGTAACCCAAGCTTCTACACATTTGATTGCATATGCTTTCAAAAATAAAAATAGATTGTACAAAAAACAAAAAGTATCACGAGAATAGGCAGATAATAATGAATTTTTACGGATGTTAATCATCCACCCAAAAAAGACTTTATAAGTATACTGATATAAGCTCTCCCATGAGAAGTCATCTATTGGAGCCTTCGCAAACCCATATTTCAACCTCCCACTCGGTACTTGGGTTACTAGAAAAACTAGTTTTTTTTTTATGTAGATGTAATAAGTCTTTTTGACAGCAAGTTAGCATGGTGCAGTACTTGCAATGCTCTCTGTCTAGAGTATTAGCGTTATTAACTGCTCTCTTTATTTATATGACTTTAAAGAATGATTTATTTTGGCCAGAATACACATCTGTTAACACTCAATTTCCTGCTTATATATGAAATTAATCAAGTTGCAGGAACACAATAACGATGTTGTTTAGAGCCAGAGACATCAAACTGTACTGTTTAACCGATACATTTGTCATCTGTTCAGGGCCACTGATGCAGTGTTTTCCCAACTCTTCCTATTGCCACAGTGTTTAATTATAAGGCAGTTCATTGTAATGAATTCACTGCACTGTACAAAGGAGACCACCCATGCTGCAGTTAATTATTATCACATATTTATTAGAAGAGTAACAGCCAATGAGACTGATTTCACAATGTATTCAAACGTTTTTGGCAACTCAGCTTTTTTTTAAGATGAACAAGCTCGCGGGCAAACGTTGGTGCATTTTTCTTGGCAAGATGAAATATTTTAAATCTTTTGTCTGCCAGTTAGTTTCTCATGAGCAGGAAGGTGACTTGCCAGGTAACTTGCAACGCTGTATAAAAAAAAGGTGGCCAGATACTGTCTTAAAATGTGTATAAAACAAAGATTTGTATGATTGCGTGGGCAAGTATGCTGGCCTGATGATCATAACTGATATCCATGTATTATGGTTGGTTTAAGGATCTAGCAGATTTTAAAGCAAGTTGCAAAGAGCCAAAAACTTGTGCAAGCCTACATTTTTGTGTACTTTGGTACCTGCCCTGCTCAAAGGAAAACTGTACATGTATCTGAGACATGATTTCCTTGTGAATACAGTTCTACCAACTGCTTGGTAGCACTGTATTCTTGAGGGGCAGGCTGAAGGAGGCATATAAGAATCCCCTTCCCTTCCACTACCTGTCCCTTAACTTGTGCATATCCATACTGTGCTTTGCACCTTGCTTCAGATGCTGATATGGTACTCACCTTTTCAGCACTTTTTACTGGCTTGTGAGGAAGGGAAGGCATTGATCAGTGATGTCATGGATCAGGTAAGTAGGAGTCCCATCGATGCCCATTTCCTTCATTGTCCTAGGGCTGGACAATCAGATTAACTTGATATTGCCCTGTCTTTGGTGGGTGTATCGGGTTAAGATCCGGTTGCCAAACTAGCAGATTTTATCATGTATGGCCACCTTTAGTGCCCCTTAGTGATCTTGCACTTCTGTCTGGGGGTCTAAGTAAATGGTTCCTGTAAAAAAATAATTTTTAACCTTAACATTATTAATATTAATATGACATATTATTTTCATATTTATAAATTCGTTTTTGGGTATGCCTTTAATGAGACCCTTGTCTCTTCACAGATTTTATGCAACAACCCCATTCAGTTACACTGGTCTCATATTATTTTACATAAGCAGAAACTCTTCCATATAAAGACTGAAGTATAATAATACTAAAACAAACCATATCCCCCCCAAAAAAACCTACTCTTCTGTATTCAACATGGCACTTAGTTCTTAGTCCCAAATAAACCCCTTTTTATGTAGCTGACGGTATCTTGTTTTAACAATTTAACAGTTTATGCTAAATCAGTCAACAACCTCGTCATACAAACTGTGAATGATGAGCCTGTCCGATGCTTAAATTGTGTCAAGAGATTTGCTTTTAATGTGATGTATGGAATATTTTACATCATAGCATAAACATCACAGGCGTTTTGGTTAGTTTAGGGCACCTCTTGCCTACTGGACTTAAATGGCTAAGCTGAATGTCTAATTATAACCAGCCTCAGATCCTGTGTGTTTCTTTCTATATCTTACGTCTCGGATATTTGTTTCACATATGGGATGATTCCTTTACTACAGTCTTCTGGGGGTACAAGGAAAGTCAGTGATCTGTGCCACATATTTCAATAAAGAAAACAACTTTGAAGTCTGTAAATAGTCATTCGTTTGAAAGGGCTGTTTGGAAAGCTTTTGGACTTTTTATTAGATATTATGGGGCTAAAAAAAATAGCGACAAGCTGCGTGATTTATATCGGAAAATTTGCTGACGATAATATGTTATAATCAACAAAACGAGGGTTAGTAACGTTTATTTGTCTACATAGCCGATTATATGCACGTTGTATTGTTATTGTGCTGGGAGGTATATCTTATAGAATGCAAATAACCATCAATGCACTTTACAGTTAGTTGATACAGCTAAGGGATCCATTATCCAGAATGCTCTGAATTTCAGAAAGGCCATCTCCCATAGACTCCATTTCATCCAAATTTTTAAAAACGATTTCCTTTTTCTCTGTAATAATAAAACAGTATCTGGTACTTGATTCCAACTAAGATATAATTAATACTTATTAGAGGTAAAACCAAATTATTGGGTTTATTTAATGTTTGCATGATTTTCTAGTAGATTTAAGGTATGAAGATCCAAATTACAGAAAGATCTGTTATCCAGAAAACCCAGGTCCCGAGCATTGTGGATAACAGGTCCCATACCTGTATAAAATAACAGCATGAGGACAACAGAAGGGAAAAAACCTTCTTTAAGACAATTAAGAGTGGATATTTATTGCTAACAGTAAAAATATGTGCAGGTATGGGATCCTTTATCTGGAAAGCCATTATCCAGAAAGCTCAAACTTATAGAAAGCTCATCTTTCACAGCGTTTTTTTGGGACTTAGAAAACAATTCCAAATTTTTTTTCAAACTCCTATCTATTGTATTGAACTTTGCCAGGTCTGACCTGGCGAAATAATGTCTAGCGTAAGTGCTAACGTTCAGGAAAATGGTCATCTTAGTGAATTTGCATAATTACAATCCTTCTTCAGTGTTAGTGAATTTGTGAAGTTACAAATTGACGTCACGCTGGCGAATTAGCGCTAGTGTTAGACGCTTTGCAGTTTAGTGAATTTCCCCCCTTATCCTTTCTCCATTGGACTGACATGGGACACTGGGGAAATAACAGCCGACTCAGACCTATTTCACACCTATACAATATTGCTGCTCCCCCACTACCATCCCTCCCCCAATTGCAGTGAAATAAGTATAAGCTGCACATGTGGGTGCTGGTGGTGTACAGGCAGCGGGGGCCCCTGGGGTAGTAGTCTTGGTGGACCTTGAACACCCCAGTCTTACACTGGGCTGCAAAATGTATTATTTAATACACAAGACCCATGAAAATCCTATAAATGATAATTGGTGCTAAGTGATATATACTATTTGTCACATGGCTTTTTATTATAAAGATAATATATCCACTTTTGTAAAATTTGAGGATGTTCGAAGTCACCTTGGAGTTCAATGACCTGATAAAAGCACTCGGCTGCCTTTATATGGTCATTTATTTCCTCCTTAAATTTTACAAGGGGTACATTATTTTCATAATAAACAAAATTCCCAATAGGTGTGGCATCACAATGCACTGTAATTCTTGCCAAGGGACATTGATTTTGATGACTCCAGAATAATCCATTGAGATACCCTGTTGACACTTTACTGGAATAAAGCATATAAAATTACCTTTGAGCCCTGCAAACATCCCGGGGGGTTATTGCCCTTGACTTGTACAAGCCAAAGACATTCCTTTATCCTTTCATAACATACAACACTACACTTACTGCAGGCCACATAATGCAAACACATTTAGCAATATATTTAGTTCATCTGTGTGCATAAACCTCTTTCAAGCGAAATTTTTTTTTTTTTTAATAATTAACGCGTCTCTTTGTTTTGCCCAACATAAAGAGCAGTACAGATTGTTCCTTTTATGGTTCATGAACCTCTGAAATGTTCCAGTGTAGAATGTATAGGATAACAAGTTAATATTTTACAGGAAATTAAAACACCCAACACAAGGTGAAGCTCATGCCTTGTCTCCTTTATTTCTACTAATTCGGGCAAAGTAAAGACAACACTGAGGGTCAGGGTTACTCATGTTTGGTGATAACAGCTTGCTTTATCTCTACTAAGTACACTGTATTTAGTGAAAGAGATGGGGAAATGGGGCCATGGCTTATATTAACCTTCTGTACATTGTGTGCCTGATATAGCACTAAAACAAACAGTGTATTCTATGCTTTACACTATAGCCGACCTGTCTCAGTATCAAACCCTGGAATCTGGACCTTTTTACCATAATCGTGGAGCAGCATAGTAAACTGTAAGAAAGGAATGGAGATTATATAATACAATAAACTTTCATGGTTATGGGCCATGGGGTTTTCCAGATTTTTCCAATGCCCTGTACTAATGAGAAGCAAAAAATACCATGTTAAACAAGTAGTAGTCAGGGAGCACAGAATTCAAAACGTCATCTCTTTATTAGCAGAAATGTCTGTACAACATGTTTGGGCTACATCGTCTGTGCATGCACCTGATGAAGGCCAATGTAGCCGAAACATGTTGTGCAGATATCTCTGCTAATAAAGAGATGACGTTTTAAGCAAGAATTCTGTGCTCTTCGGCTACTACTTGTTTTATTTGGAAACTTTAACACATGGGGTTTGCAGCTCATTGAGAGGCACACACATACATAAAGGACTACTCTTTTATTGTTTAAAAAATACCATGTGTCAAGTCAGTTTTAATTGCATGAGCTGAATTTTTTGGAAGAGACTGACTCAGTAGGCGTTATCAAGTGGATGTTAATACTTGGGATCAAAATTACACTGTAAAGAATAACATTTTCGCGAAATAATTTGTGTCATCCTTGACAACTAACAGTCTGATTTTTGCAGGACCTTTCCAGTATAGAACCAGATTCAATTAAGTGAGAAAAAGTTATCTCCTGATTTATCATCAGTCATAGATGAGATTCAATTCCAGGAGAAAACACTTTTCTCCAAATTCAGATCCAGTCTTTCCCATAGATTTCAATTCAGTTTTTATGTGATAAACCATGAGATGTTTTTCTGAATTAAACTGCATCTAAAATTATAATCCCATCCATGACTTTTTTTGTGATAAACCCTTTTCTCATTGAATTGAACTGGCTCATAATTTCATATTATCAGTTTTCATATTCTGATTGTTATGATCGCTCTACAGTCCTACCTACAGTAGGGATCTGTTTTTAACATACATTTTGTAGTTAAAAGATAAAAGTCAGTGATTTGAGACTATTAGAAATATAGGTATGGGATCTGTTATCTGGAAACCCATTTTCTAGAAAGTTCCAAAATACAGAAAGGCCATCTCCCATAGAATCCATTTTAGCCAAATAATCCATTTTTTTTAAGCATAATTTTCTTTTTCTCTGTAATAATAAAACAGTACTTTATACTTAATTCAAACTAAGATATAATTTATCCTTATTGGAAGAAAAAAAACCTGCCTAGTAGACTTAAGGTATGAAGATTCAAATTACAGAAAGATCCATTATCTGGAAAACTCCAGGTGCCAAGCATTCTGGATATCAGGCCCTATACCTGTTCTAATATTCTCTGGGGGGAGTGGTGGAAATGTTTTTGTTTGGGAGGCTTTTCATAGGAGAGTTTGTAACTGTATAACCATAATTTGGTCTGTCATTAAAATGATACCTAGAACTTATTGGATACAATTAATCTGTATGGGCCTATTTATGAAAATTCAAGATCACGTTTTTGTTTTTTTCTTCTTGATTTGACAAAATCATAGTACAAAAACGTGATCCTGAATTGTTTTCTGAAGTAACATTTTTTAGATTTATAAATAAAACGAAATCTTAAAAATTCAACAAAAAGATTTGACAGCTAAAACCTGGCCAAGCGTTTAATTCAATATTCAAGCTGTCTTGCTTTTTTCTTTTAGTTTTTTTGTTGAATTTGTATAAATGAACAGAACAATATGATTTTCATCACAATGAACTTCTGCAAATTAACAAAAAGCAATTGATTTAATGAAGATTTTTTTTTCATAATCAAATTTAAAAAGAAAAAAACTCCAATTCCAAAATTCATAAACCTGCCCTATTTATCAAAGGTCCAATTTTAGAGGTTAGTGCGCTTTTTAGATCTCGAATGGCTTATATTTTATGTAAAAACTCGAATGAAAAAAACCTGAATCAGTGTAGTCAAGGTGAAAAACTCGAACATCATTGACTTCTACATGACCATGACAGGTTTCAGATATTTTGTATTTTTGGATTTGAGCTATTTCCAGATTGAGGGTACAATAAATCTCTAGAATAAAATTTTGAGTTTTTCTTTTTAAAAAAAAACTCAAAATAGTTTTACCCAAAAATTCAAGTTTTGACTTTGACTCAAAATTTTCAGGTAAAATACTACGTGACCTTTGAAAAATAAACCCCCCCAAATGTTCAGCCAAATCCTTTCTGAACCATAAAAGATATGTAACTTCAATTGGACAATCTTTAAATCGTAACTGAAAGTTTTGAATATCAAACTTGGGTTTGAATTCTGTTCAGTATTCAGCTGAATCTTTTTTGGAAGATGTGGAATTTATACCATATGATTGTTTATAGTTTTTATAAAATATACTATTATTTTTATATAATCGCATATCATAGAGGGTTGGTATATTATGTAATCATGTAAAACTGTTCCCGGGTTAGAAGAATCCAAATTTTTTTGATTCTTTATTAGTTGTGTATTACATTTAAACAGCATTTTCCCTTACAAAAGTTTCAGGGACTTTTAAATGCTGATTTTTCTTTCCACAGTAATTTAATAAACCCTATGAAGGTCCTTCATGGTTAGAAACTATTTAACTCCCCAACAAACTTTTAACGTTAAATCGACCTCTGATTTTTTAGGGGAATTTAGCTGATGCTTTTGGTTGTGGTGGTTGTGGAATAACAGACAAGTTAAAAGTAAGGGGAATTATTTGAATCTATTTTAAGTGCTGTTCTGAGATGTTTTGTTACATATTCTCTCCTTTTTATATGCCTATGTTATTTTCTCGACACGTTCCAAAAAACTGGTCTTTTATTGCATTTATGTGGATATACAGAAAAACTTAAAATTTACTATGAGCTTTATCTCATGGAAATATGTAGCTTTCTAAATATAATCCTTTTTACATTACCAGAAA
>CM044431.1:216292147-216310719 GCA_024363595.1 Xenopus borealis | reverse complement strand
CAGAAAACTGTACAGGCCCAGTGAGCATCACGGATCGACCTTCTTCCATTTTCCTCTTTCTTCGCGCTGCTGTGCATACGCAGTAGAAGGAAAAGGTGAGTTTTACCTAAAAAGTCACTATTTAGTTCAACTGCACATGTGTTTGTCCCGGGAAATTTGAAGCAAGAAGAAACCAGAAGTGGATGATCTGTCCTGCTCACTGGTATAACTCAGGGCCGGTGGCCAATAGGAACACCGGCCCGAGGTTTCAGGTAAGTCAATACAATCAATTGGGGTGTCTAACATTTGGCATCCCCAAGTGCAAAAAGCCTTTCCTTCTCCTTTAATAATTCTATTTCGTCAACATACATTTTACACAGAGACAAAATTTCACCTGCAGCTAACTTGCTGCTTTGAATGTTAAAATTCCCAGACATGGTTGCCCTTTTTATTGGCTGCCAGTGGGATCATCTGATTGAAGCTGGGGATTATGGGTAATGATGGGCAAATTTACTAATCCACTAATTTGCAGCAAATTTCTGCGTTTAACGTCCAGCAAATAAATTCACAAATCTCCCACAAAAATTTTGCCATAGAAAATTCGCCAGCGTCACAATAGTTCGATAACGGCGCCAAAAGCAGTCAATGGACTAGAAGTCAATCAGTGCACGGTAAATTGTCGCCAGTGTCAAAAGTCCCGTTCCGCGAATTTTTCGCTGTTTTGCTAGGTGTGACAAAGTCGCCCATTACTATCGCTAATGATGGAAGCTACAACTTGGACTTTAAATGAGGCTTACAGACTTTTGTGTTAGAATTTATACATTGCTCCTGTGATCAGCAAATGATCCTTTGTATATTTTAATTCAGAAATCTTGTTTGAGGTGCTTTTATATAAAGTATAGTGGCAGCTATCATCTAATCTAAATTAAATTCCAAACAATGATAAATATAGCTTGTTTCAAACCTACGCCACCATGCTGGTATTAATGCATTTCTTTTTTTCTTTTTTTTGCTTTTGTCAGACTAAAGAATCTCATTGGTAATCTTATGTTTCTGTATGAACATTTTCATGTGTAGATATCATGTAGATATGATGATCCTTGAATTCACTTGTGAATTGCCTGTGATGAAATTAGCATAAACCCTGGGTTATTTTTTTATACATTATGTACTCTGAATACTGAATGTGATTTTTATTGCTACTTTCTTGCAGAGCCTGACCTTCCTGATGTCCCGTTTCTCCTCTTTCTTATTATTGGATTATTTGGAATGTTGCTTGTCTTCATTTGTATTCTAGTTTTCAAAAAGAAGAGGTATTTATTTTTGGATTTTTTTGTTCTAAGTGCATCATATATCATTAAGCGAGGCATTTATGCTGTCTGTATTATAATATATATAATTCTCTTTATACAGAACTTGCCTCATTGAGCCAACTTGTAAAATATATTATAAAAAGAAGTTTAGGATTTGCACTTAACCCTTGTGGGAATAAATGAAATGTCATTTTACCCTTGGTGTTTATCCTCCCTGTGAGCTGTGACACACCCATTGGCCAAAATGTTCTCAATTGGCTGTTTCTTGGGAGTGTTTCATGAAACATAGGACATTCCGTTGTGCTCCTTATCTTCCAGTATTTTGGCATCTTCTACAGCAGTGATCCCCAACCAGTAGCTCGCGAGCAACATGTTGCTCTCCAACCCGTTGGATGTTGCTCCCAGTGGCCTCAAAGCAGGTGCTGATTTTTGAATTACTGGCTTAGAGGCAAGTTTTGGTTGCATAAAAACCAAGTGGACTGCCAAACATTCTCTCCTGTAGGCTGCCAGTTCATATAGGGGTTACCAAAAAGCCACTCAGAGCTCTTATTTGACATCCACATGGACTTTTTCATGCTTGTGTTGCTCTCCAACTCTTTTTTAAATTTAAATGTGGCTCACAAGCAAAAAAGGTTGGGGACCCCTGCTCTATAGGGTTCTACAGGCATTGGCAGTTTCTAGAAGTAATGGATGGGCAAAACGTCGGCGAAATTTCGCCTTGGTCATTGCCAGCGTCTGTTTTTTTCAATTCCGGCAAAGGGCGCCAGCATCCAAAAACAGAAAGTTAACAAGTGCAGGGATTGACATTAGTAGGGGCATAGGTCACCATTTGCAAAGACTTTATGATATATTGTCCTCCTGCTACTAAAGGAGAATTCAACCCGTTCTAGAAAAAAAACCTACCCCCTACCCCCGGTAGACCCCCCCTCCCTCCTGCCTCTAATATATTACTTACCCCTCCGTGCAGATTCTGGCCACAGGAGTTTTTTTCTAGAACTGGTTGAATTCTCCTTTAAAGGTGAATTCAACCCTAACATTTAAAAAACCCTCCCCCCATCACCACCAAGACCCCCCCTCCCCCCCGCCTAAGTGTTACCCCAGGCAAATGCCCCAAACATTTTACTTACCCCTTGGTGCAAATTCAGAGTTTATGGGTGCCATCTTCAGCTGCTTCGGCAATCTTCGGAATGAAACTGGCTCTTCAGTAGTTTTTGAGAGTTTTGGCACAACGCAGTTGTCATGGAAATTGCTCTAACCGTTCATGAGCGGATACACCGCTCTTAGTCTGAAGATTTCAGAAGAAAAGAAGATGGCACTGGTGAACTCCGATAGCTGAATCTGTACCAAGGGGTTATTAAAACGTTAGGGGCATTTGCCTGGGGTAACACTTAAGCTGGGGGAGGAGGGTTTTTATGTTTTGGTTGAATTCTCCTTTAAAGGTAGGATCCAAGTGAAAATTTTGAGTACGTTAAGGGCAGGTTCCATAGAAAGTAATTCAGGGCTGGCAATACAGAGATAAGTAAAAAAAAATTTGGCGTTTCTTCCCAAAGAGCCCTAATTTTTCCGATTTTTGCCCGAAAAGTTTTAAATAGTAAGACTAATTCCAGCATAGACCACAGATCTAAATAGGATACGGACCTCCCCATTGACTTATATACAACCTCAGCAGGTCTGAGAAACTGGATTTTCAGATTCTGACTTTTTGAAGCATTTGACTAATAAATCCAGAAAAATTTTAGGTTTTTTCAGATTTTATATTAAAAAAAAAAACTAAACAACCCCTTTTTTGTCTTGAAAGTTTGAGTACAGATTTTTAATTCTTAGTCCACTGGTAATCTAATTGTTGAAGAGTTCTTGAAACATTTCTATTTTTTACATTCATTATATTATTCATTATATATATTACATTCTGTGTCTAGTCATGCTTGGAGACATAAACATATGGCAACTTTTTCATTGCCATGATTCTCCATGATAAATCAAATATAGCAACTCTCATTTAATGCTTTTCATAAATCCATTATTACAATTTATTCAGACATTAGTATTTCTTTGTCCTACATTTGCTTGGTATGCCTTGTTAATGTTATAACATGAAATATAAACAAAGATTTAATGGAAAAAAAACAATGATTCTAGAAAAGTTCAAAACCTTCCACCAGACCCTAAAATAAAATGAACTTATTTATATCATTAAATATAAATATTTAATTCTAAAGATATATACTGGACATAAATGTCTCCACTCTACCTACATACCTATCTAAAATATATCATATGTTCCTTTTTTTTTCTTTTGAAGGTTAAAGATGATAATCCTTCCACCAGTCCCTGTCCCAAAAATAAAAGGGATTGATCCTGATCTTTTGCAGGTGAGTTTGGAGACAATGGTTCTTGTTATTCATAGCTCTCCAGCAGTGCCTGCTCTGCCTGTATTAAAATGCAACTAATTTTTAAAGAGCACATTTAGGAGTCACACAACAACACATTAATAAAATAAAGCACAAAGACTGATCAAAGGACCACCCACCTTATCTGTATACAAAACAGTGATAATTCTGGGTAAGATATCACTTTGTTTCAAAGTTTAAAGAAAAATGTGACTTCTTTCAATTGTAACAACTCTGCATGAAAAACCTTTGGTTAATAGTGTAATACACACTCAAGGGCATTTAAATTCCAGCAACCACATGCTCCCAAGAAGTCTGAATTATACCAACTATATATTATTATTATATTCGGGTTAAGTAAAAAATACGTATGTGATAGCATATTCTCCATTTTTACTAGAGAGGAAAATTGGACGAGGTGAACTCTATATTGGCATGCCACGATCACTACAAACCACAGCTGTACAATGATGACCCTTGGGTTGAATTTATTGAGCTTGATCTTGATGACACAGATGAGAAAAATGAGGGTTCAGATACTGACCGACTTCTTGGAGAGGAACATAGAAAGAATCATAACTGCTTGGGTGTTAAGGATGATGACTCTGGACGTGCCAGCTGCTGTGAACCTGATATTCCAGAAACCGATTTCAGCAACAGTGACACTTGTGACGGTACCTCGGATTTAGGGAAAACTCAGAATGTCAAAGAAAATGAAGCCGATCTTTTGTGCCTTGATGAGAAATCTAATAGTTCATCCCCTACGAATGTCAACGTGCCAAACACAGAAGATGGAAGCCCAAAGCCAGAAGTGGAGAAAACTTCACCTGTAGCTGTGAGTGAGAATGAACCAACAAGCTTGCCAGTCTCTGCCCCACTAAGCAAGATGAGAGCAAAGCCAAGCATGGACTTCTATGCTTTGGTTAGCGACATAACTCCTGCAGGAAGACTTCTCCTCTCTCCAGGTCAAAGAATGAAGAATGAGAATGAAGAATGTAACCAACCAGTTATTCAGCACCCAGCAAACCTTAACCCAGACAGCCCTTACATTTGTGAATCTGCCGTGACAGCTTTTTGTGCTGCAAGCAAGCCCAGGGATACGGAAGCCAGTGTGAAGCCGAATGTAATTGATGATAGCTACTTCACCACAGAAAGCCTTAATATCCCTGAAATGAATCCTTGCTTTGCAGAGAAGGCTTCAAGCTATGATATGCCTGTCTCAGACTATACCTCTGTCCATATCATAAACTCTCCACAAAATCTTGTACTCAACACTACTGTGCTACCAAACAAAGAGTTTCTCGCACCGTGCGGCTACATGACCCCTGACCAAGTAAACAAAGTCATGAAGTAGCCATTTTTTTATTATGTGATGGTATTTAAAAGCATGGGCTTTTACGTTTAAAACCAAAACACTGCATATAAGCTTTTTCTTTGTGGTTTATCTTGTAAAAAAGCTTAAGCGTACATATATATATATATATATTAAGTGTTAAGAAGATGCCAAAATGCTTAGCAAGAGATTTAATGTATGTCATACAATGTTAGAGCTGTTTGTGACTAGTTCCTGTTAAGTATTAATTTTGTGGCCCTAATCATTGGATGATAAGATTCAGTGCAATCAAGGTTTACAGTGGATTGGAAAATAAACAATTTTTCCTAAAAAAATATCATGAGACCTGTAAATATGAATTTGTGGAATGGAAAAACATAGGTAACCCAAGGTCAGGTTTGAACTATGGAATCTTTTCTTTAAGCACATCTATGTGAATATTGCTAAACAAACAGCATGAACTTTGATGTTAGACTCTGCATGTGGTGTGTCATGAACAACTAAGGAATGTTCTATAATGAAGGTTGGCCAATGCTTAAGCAGAGATTGTCGGCCCGCAACTCTGCCTTAAATATTGGATAACCAATTCAGAACAGGGAGATTACGTTCAATAGTGCCTGAAGAGTTGATTATTCCTGAATGAAAGGCAACGTTAAAGAAGCTACCTTAAGATTAGAGATGTCTTTCTATAGTGCAGCAGCTTGGAAAATATGGATAGCAGCAGGTAGCTATGAAATAATGTCCAATATGCCAGCCTTTTTACGTACATAGCACACAAGAATTTAGAAATAGCAACAAAATCACGTAATTAAATATGAATGCTTTTCTTTAATAGCTTGTCTTTAAGTTGACCAGTGTATATTTCTTGATTCTCGATTCAGATTCGGGACATCTGTTCAATCAAGAACATTACAAAGGTCAACTTGAACTGGAGTATTTGCAAATGTAATGCTTTCATATAAACTGACCTTTACCAGTATAGCTGTTCAAACATCTCCCCCAGTAACTATGATGTAAGAAGTCTCAAACCTATTTTTTTTTAATTCACAAAAACTAATTGAAAATAGGAGTCCTTAGTCAGTATTCTTCTGAGATACAACTAAAGAGCTAGTAGACGTTTCACTGCCCGCAACATTATATAGGTTTTAATACTCATGTTTGATTTTGTTTTCTGATTCAGCTGAGCTGATTTAAAAATAAAAACTTGTATTCTTTTATTTTTAAAATCTTATGGCAAATTAAAGGCACAGTGTGACATTTCATTCAGTATCCCATTATCTTTGTAGATGCCTTTTCTTAAGCATTGAGTTACAGCTCTCAAGGCTCAACAGACAACTTTAAATGACAGCATTGTGAATGTATACAAAATCTTCATCCATATCAATAAATTTACCATGTTTTAAATTTCAAACTAAAAAGGGGTCTGTTAACAAGGTTATATTTTTCTAAATACCTTGTGGTTTTATGTTCAAATTTTTTTTTTTTAAGTCCACATTCAAATGAACTCACAGAGGCCAATTTAACTTTATTTTAAATAAAAATTCAATTGTTGAATAAAATTCAAATCTCTATAAAAATCGCATTGTTCCTTTCATATTTAAAATGTCAGCTCTTTATTAAAAACTTTAAATTATAAAATAGCTTGGAAAGTCAAGAACAAAACTCATGCAAAATTATTTGAATTTGTGAATTTTTTGTGATGCTGTTTTCTCAAATGACAGCAAATAAAAAAAAAAATTATGCATTTTCCCCTTACAAAGACGGATTTTTTATAGCAACTTTTTAAACTGATTCTATTTTGGCCCTCTACTATTCATCTTTCCTTCTGATTTTGTAAGCAACCAGATAATATAAAATTGTCAAGTCTGGTAGCTTCAAAAAAGTAAATTGCTAAAAAAGAAAGATAATTTTTCGAATTGTCTTAGAGTACTATTATATGCATCATGTTAAAAGTTTATTTGAAGGAGAATTACCCCTTTAAATTCAACATATACTTTTCCATAGATCTCTTCAGTTTCTGGTAATGGTGAGGGAAAACCGTGGCCGTTTTGCAAATAAAGACTACTTTTAACAAGAATTCTTAATGGTATAGGGAGTTTTACAAAAGTAATTGTACAGCATCTAAAAGCTAATTCAGTACAAATGCATTTGTTAAATAAAACAACTTTCCCCATGGCTTGGCCAGTCCATAGGGCAAACGTTTATATCTATATCTACACCAGCATTTACAGTGCCGTTTCACTACTTACCAAACTCCAGCATCAATAAATGGATTGTGATATTTTTTTAAACAATTTTAACTATGCTAAATAGGCACAATATATGTATTTTGTAAGGCATACAGAAAACCAGGGAAAATTATGTCTTTTGTTCTTAAGTAATATATTTTTTAAAAGAAAAGATATATTTATAAATTGCAAACGTTGACCTCTCCTGGTAGCTTGGGAAGGGTTTAAAACTGTGAGAAATTAACAGAATTTGGCCGTATGCAAACTCAGAATGTGTGTTATTAGCACAAGCTAGACAAAATAAATCGTGTGTAGTTGATTGTATTGTACCATTAGATTCAAGTCCAGCTAAGAATGCTATTGGTCATGCTATGCACAAAGACAGATCTATGTAAAAAAAAAATATATATATATATATCACTAGGAGAAAAGTATTGTGTGGATCATATGGAATGGTGCAATATTGTAGGCTATGTACATGGATAAGAGAAAAAAATAAGGGTCCTCTTTTGGGAGGTGCAGGTATTTGGGGAGATGAAAAGAATGTATGGTCTCCATATTACAAATCTAATAGTCCCCAGGCACTAGTTGCCTCTCTCTCTTTGAACCACCCCCCTTGGGAATAGCCCTAAAACTATTATTCCATGCAATGCAGTTATTCCACCCAGCATTAGAAATGGGTTTTGAAGGACCTGTAACACTTAAAAAAATCAAAATGAGTCACTTGCATTTTCATACCAGTAGATTTATTTTAATCTTGTTTTCTTATTGGCTTGCTCTGTGCAAACATCTTTGATATGTTCTATCAACAGTTGCCTTCTCGTTGAGATTCAGAGGCACTGATTTCAGCATTATGCTAGCTACATATGTACAGGCCTGATCATATTCTTCTGCACATTACTGGCAATTTGCTCAGGGAAGTGACCAACTGTATCAAGAGCAAATTGTTAAAATTAGTGCTGAACTTGCACATACTTGTGTCTGCGCACCCAACATGTCCTATTTGGGAAGCTACCTGTAGGCTCATATACCAGGTGACGTTATATCTATCCATTTGATATAAAAGGACCAATTGGTCCACCAAGCAATGGAAGCTTGCAAGTTCAACTATCCACTACTGAAACTTTTTGATGGATATTTCTTGCCTTTTATTTATCATCAGGAGCTCTTAAATATGCATAGCAAAGATGATGTCCAAGAACGAACAGCTCTGTACATGTATAGCTAGCTTTATACAAAGATCCATGTTCACGACTGGCCACCCAAAACCTCTAAAATTGCTTTTAATGAACGATTTGAGTTGAGGTATCATTTGAAATAATTCTAGACTTTCATGTGTAAGTGCATGTGAAGCATTTTCATGTTTTGATGTTGCAGGGCCCTTTATTGCTCTCGCCTGTATTTAGTAGTAAATATGATAAATAGCTATTAACTTGCTGCTAAATGTGTCTTACAACTATATTATATTTGTTTTATGATGAATTTTATGCTGGACACCAATGGGTCTGTTCAAAAGAATATCCAGCCTTCCAGCTGGTGTTTTGTACCTTATTCAATGCAGGACTTGATGCTCTTGAATGTTTGTTTATTACGTATGTTGCATATAAATTTAACAAAAATGGAAAAAAATATAGATATCTGATATTTCTCACTTAAGCGCAATTGTATAAAAAAAATTAAGCTTCTGCCAGTGCAAGAAATAACACCCAGTGTTTCATTGACCATTTAGCTCTCTGAGATAATGTATTTAGATGCAACATTCACATTTTCAGTGAAGAACTATAATTATTGCGTGCATAATTATATATAATCTGATGACATATCCGTCACAGTATTATAAAAGCTATAATTTTTGCTGGCAGATTACACTCAGGCAACGCCGTTTGGTCTCTCCTGTTATTTTTAAAAACGCTAAAGTAATTACATTTTTCAAAACACAGACTTTAATATTTTTTTTCGGTCACACAAATGTTTTCATGCCAGAAACTAATAGGTGAAATGCCAAGGTTTATAATTCATGTTTGGGTTTTTTAATCGTTTATTCAAGCCACAAAAGAATATATTTGTAGCACACAAAAAGATTTTTTTGAAAGTTAGCATGCCAAGTATGAACTTCAGAGCCTCTTTCCCAGAAAACCCTCAAAAAGAGAACATTTTAAAAAATCAATTCTTGTCAGCAAAATATTCTCACTTTTTGGTCACACCTAAACACCATTCTTTGTTTCAGGATAGACAGTCCAACAATAAAATTCCAAAGCCACGGTCAGATTTATAAACTGACTAGCATTTCAAGATTGTTTTGTGGCTAATAATCAGATTTTAGCAAAAATGCTTGCTCGCTTAATAGAAATGCACATTAACAGAAAATAGCTAGGGCAAGTTAAGGTTCCCATACAAGGGCAGCCATAATATCGATCAAACTACTAGGCAGTATTTAGCATATAAGAACCCTAGGGTTGCAGCTTCAGGGCTACCTACTGTATACAGAAGAGATTTCTTTCCCTGCCCGAAAAAATTTCTCCCAGTCTTTCAGCTCTGGGGCATTAGCTGATTGGCACATTCACATGTGCCAATAGAAAGGGGGTGATCTGAGGTTTGGTGCCTATGGCAGCACTAGAACTAAATACAGCCCCATCTGCATGGGCCCCCATGAAATCTGAATATTGACCTAGTCCTTGAGACTTAATAACCAAATCAATTTGATTTTTTTCCACCATTTCATTAGCCGAATGGGGCAGTGATCCACTCATAAGGAGGCAAGCTAAATTTTCACAAGTGTAGCTTTATTTTACTGATAATCTCTGTAATCATATCAAAATATTTGTTTTTTCAGTTTTCAGAGATACCAACACAATAAGTGTTATATATTTTTTAGAGGCTATGGTGTAAATAATTGATATATATATATATTACATTTTTAAAGCTATGAAATATTTTATGGAAAAACCTGTGAAGGTTTCAATATTGTTCTATTTTAGTGATACTGTTCTTTAAAAAATGGAAACACTAATCAGGTAACCTTACACTCAGGATCAATGTATTTCTCAAAGGGTATTATGCCCATGTTTTAGGACCATCTCCAAACTTGTCAGAAATATGGCCTGTTGGGTTGGTCCCTCTCCATGTCCCAGAAGGTCAGAGGTTTATACCGTATGTACATAATGTTACATTAGATTCACTATAACTAGGTTAGTTTGACATCTATGAACAAAAAGAAGTGCATTTGATCAGATATCATGAGAAAATGACTCTTCTCTTTTTTATCAGCCTTTCCCACCATAGTGCCTCTTTTTAATGCCAATTTGTAAACTTGAATGTACACACAGTGCCAAAAATATGGAACACAGTAACACATTCATACTGCCATATGTTCTAAATAATGTCAACAGCAGCTTGTCGATTGAATGTCTACAGAACCTGTTGAGTTTTAGCTCATAATTAGTTCTCTGGTTTTTATTTGGAGAAGAGTCTCACATATTTTGTTTCTGCATAAGGATATATTACAGTGGAACAGATTAAATGCTCATGTTTCCCACGTCTCATGGTTTAGATTTGTCATTGAAACCTGGATATACATGTGACTTCAGTGCGAAAATGGAATTCCCTTACCTCATTAACTTAATTTCATCTTTGTCTTTGTCCCCCATTCCTGTAACAGTTATATGTGTCTTGTCTCTCTAGTAGATGGGGCAGTAATCCCCATGTCTTGGACGTAATATAATATTCATTTACCCATGGGTCTCTACAGTAGTAACATTTAGTACTGTGGTTTGGATATATCTTCTGATCTTTAAAGCAAAATTGCATGGGGATTAGTAAAATTATTGTTTTCTCTTGGCTTTAGTCAGATTGAATACATATGGCCTTAAGATCTTGAAATGAATCCTATCATTTTACGCAATTTAGAGTTTGAATCTGTTGAGTTGACTCCATGTGCCTGTCTTGAATTTTTCATACTTGATGAGGAAACTAATATCTGAATTCCATTTCGGTTTCCCTATAGACCTTAATGCACCTGTTAGATATGATTTTCTCACTAATATGAGGCAAGAGTTAGATCTCGTCACATGGAAATAAACTGGAAAATTAGTCCAACTGCTTGCACAGCACTAAAGTCACAGTGAGCTGCAACTCCTCCCAAAATTAATCAATTAAATGTAAATTTATGGTGAAGATGACCCTCCCAATTCCATGACACATCATGGGTATAACTGCTAGTTAACATGATTGACTTGGCCCAGTTTACTAATGGTAAGTCACCAGCGAACATAAAATAAATCCATATCATACTCTCAAAACTCATACCTAAAAGCACACAGAACCAGTTAAACTCTACACACAAACCAAATAATAGTTTTCCTTGTTATGTATGGAGAAAGCAGAGTATAAAGCCCATAACAGAAACAATGAAACTTCTTTTTTTTAACCAGCTACAAGCAACACATCTCCTGGTACAAAGGCCTTTAGTCAACAGTATTTGAGACATATGTGTAAATAATTGTGAATATTACATTTCTAAGTATGCCAGCACCAGTAAGGATAATGTCTGAGATTTACTTTTGAACAGACCCACAGAGAACATATATGTTTTTATAAAATAGAAAAAAAATCTTAATGCTATTATGTAAGAAAGTTTTATAGCCAAAAAAATAGTTAAATACCTCAATCAATTGCAGAATGTCAGTTTGGTACTTTTTCTGGTTACACAAGCCATTATGAGACATTATGACATGTCGTTCAATTTATATTTAACGTTCATTAGCTATGTATGTCTGTGTTATTCATTTTTTCTGACTTAAATAAATTTATTTTCTTGGATTTGCCTTGCGTGGTGTTGTATTATTTTTAGCAAAGTGAATTAAACATTAACTTGCTCTTTTTTCATGGGGTCGATGGGTTCTAAGTTTTTATGGTATGCAGAATGGTAAAGATAGTGACTTTGAATTAGTCGAAAACACAAGGGCAGGGTGAAAAGTCCAAAAAAATGGGAACAATTCCCTATGTTTTTCACTCTTTGCGTATGCATTCTTCTAATGGATAGTGATGGGTGAATCTCCAGAGATTTGGTTCACCGAAAAATTTGCGAATTTCCTGAGAAATTCGCAAATTGGCGAAAAACTTGCGAAACTAGTCGCGGGACGCTTTTGACGCGCGCCACGTCAACTTTGGCGCGTCGCGTAGTTTTCGACGCATCGCGTCAGAAACGACGCGCGACTCGTTTTTCCAGCGAATTTGCGTCAAGCAAATTTTCGCTGGCGATTCGCGAATTTATTTGCCAGCAGCGAATCGCGGGAATTCGCTGCGAATTTGCCCCTGGCGAATAAATTCGCCCATCACTACTAATGGACACATAATGCCAGCATTTGGCATGGGAATGGGAAGGCAGGTAGACACACCTACTCCCACCTATACGTGTCCCCATTTGAAACGTGTTCCAATCCAGCACTTGGTGCAAAACCAGCCAGACTCTAGATGCCTTTAGACTGAGTGCAAATTGGTGCTACTGAGCCCAGAAGTGTGTCCAGGATTGTAATAAATGCCCCCTACAGTAGCTGTCCTAAGTCCCTGAAATTAGATGTACTTAGAAGTTCACTAGAACAAGCATGTTAAATGAAAATAAAATGTGATACTTAAGTAAGAGGTCAGACTTAACTACAACCCTGTACAGTTCCCAAAGACTCTGACCCAAACATACCGGGTCAGAGTCTTTGGGAACTGTACAGGGTTGTAGTAAAGTCTGACCTCTTACTTAAGTATCACATTTTATTTTTATTTCCGTTTCTCAATAAAGGAGTTTTAAGAAAAGAAACCTGTGAATGGTGCTGTGTTTCAGAAAACACATCGGATGTGGAAACTGTGGGACTTGCACCAAATTGAAGCGAATTGGAAGGAACCCTTTGAAATAACATGGAATTACATATCTAAAGTAAGGTGCCGATTTATTAAGCCACAACTTTTTTGGGTCATGCTTTTTGACTACAAAAATCCAAAAAAAAGTCACAGGTAAAATGCAACTTTTTTCAGCATTTATTATACAACAAAACTGCAACAATGCCGAATACAAAAAAATACTCCGGATAAAACCTGTTGAAATCATGGAAAAGCCAATGGCAGATGACTCTTTTACAACTGGAAGATCTTTTTTTGATTTGTGGTTATAGAGGTTTTGGGGTATTTCTGATGTGCAACAATACGAAAAAGTCACAGTTTTTGACAATTAAGAAATTCAATGGCATTCGTGGTTTTAGAGAAAGTGAGTTTAGTGATTTTACTGTAAAAATAATTAAAGTTGCAGTGAAAGGTCGAATATGCCCGAAAAAATGTCTTCCTGGAATCGGTCTTGTAGAATGTGACCCAGGAGCTACAGAGGAAGCATCCCCTGCAGCTGCAGGAAGTATAGGGGCCCCATGAGGCCTTAATTCATATACAAGTCCAATAAATTTTGGTTTCCAGAAACCTGAATTCCTATTCACATTTATTTAATGTTCTGTAAAAATAATTTGCATTGCAGTAAGAATTCAAATCTGCCATGATATAATTGCCAAGTGTGGCAACTGCACCAGAAATGATGTTTTCCTGGAATCTGTCTTGTAGAATGTGACCCAGGGTCATAACTACAGAGCAAACAGACCCTGTGGCTGCAGAGGGACCCATTAGGCATAGGCCCTAATTCATATATAATTCCAATAAATATTAGTAAAGGTAAACCTCTAGACATTTTGAGTGTCTGAAAAATAATTTGCAGTGGGCCCATTAAAAACGAATAATAATGACACTAATGAGACCTTCTAAACTACACTCTCCCTTGTATGCCTCTTCCTTCCCCCTTTGTTCAGGTTTTAATGGTAAATATGTTATCATACAAAGAACGTCATATAAAATGTTATCTGTGACACCAAAAAAATAAATTCTGGTTACACAGGTAACAAGTATTTCCACTGTGAGGTTGTACATGACATAGTTTAAGGCAGATACTGTACACAGTTTTATCCTGTAGCTTGATACACGCATGCAGGTTTGACTATCATACGGGAGCATTTTAAAATGTTCAGCCTGACAGCTGTGACAAATAGAGAAAAATTTCATAAAGTACGAGGGCCCCAGGCTGCAGCTGTTTAACAAGCTAAATAAATATTGTCCAAGAGCAAGTGTTTGTGGACAGGGAGGAAGACTGGAAGAAAAAGAGAGCATAAAATATAAAGCTGCTTTTATAAAAGGAAACTTGACAACACCCCATGGTCATGATTTATTATTTCCTTTTTAGATGTATTTCAGTGAGATCAGTGCTATATTTTTCCATTTTTTCAAAAAGAGCAGTAGTATCCAACATGGCTGAAAAACAGAAAGCTTTAGTTCAATATTTATTACCAATTTGAAACTCATAGGGGACGGGCCCACTGAAGACTCACTCGAAACTTGCTTAATGATTTAACAAACTCCGCTGCCATCACATATCTGCTTTTATATTATTCTCCATAACCCATAGCTTTCATAGATCGGTGACTTTTTGTAGAAATGTAATGAGCTGGGCCTCCTTACCAATGTTAGTGACCCTAATAAGAAAAAGCGGCATGAATATTACCAATTTTTCGGGGGTTATAGAGATACAGGACAGACCAACTAGTGATTTTAGCATTGGGGTACATCCTGGAGCAACCACAGTTGCACATATTGATGTGATTCATTAAAGAAGTCAAGTCATGGCTCCACTCTCCTCAATTGTGCACAATGTGCTTATTCACATTGGGGAACCCAGGAGCTAGACGCCTCAAAGGTCACAGTAGCTTCAGGGTCCCCATACTGGTCTTTTTAATACAAGCAGCATTACACTTAAAGAATCAGAAGCAAATGTCATAATGGTGAGAGCCAGAAATTACATAATCCCGACAATGAAGATTGTTAAAACAATTGCACCAGGCACATCTTCCCCATCACAGCCACATTAATGCTTGAAGTATGGAAATATGTTGCATTGTGAGAAAATAAGCTTGGCAACTGAAATTGCATGTTGCATGTCGAAAATTAGCGCATATGTAAGGAAGGGGGTGAGTCATACCCAGCACACTGGACTTAAGTCAAGAAGATGAAAATTAATAAATGTCCATTATGAAGATAATGGTCCAGTTAAAGGAGAAGAAAAGTGTATATCACTCAGGGGTGCCAAATGTTAGGCACCCCACAGTAATTGTAATCACTTACCTGATACCCTGGGGCAGTGCTCTTGTTAGCAGAAAAATGTACTGGGGGACTTTTCAGTGAGCATAACAGAGTGAAAGCCTTCCTGCTTCTCCTTTTTTTCCATGGATGCGTGCACAAAGTGAAAAGCTGAACACAAAGGCCAATTTTTCCACTCTTCTGCTCAAGAGCCCTGGGCATTGAAGAAAGAAGAAGGGGAAGAAGAGGGTCATTCCATGGTGCTCACTAAGCAGAGCCCAGGGTTATCAAGTAAGTAGTTACTGTACAAGCACTGAGGTGTTGCCTAAGCATTTTCATTCCCCAGTGATTTACATGGATCTTCTCCTTTAAGAGGATCCATTGTAAAAGAGGAATATCCACTAGTATATGGCTTATATACCCCCTTCAAGCTAAGGAGCTATAGTGACACAGTATGAAGCTTGGAAAAGGTCAGATGAAAGTTACATTAAGGAAAAGGAAAGTCAACAATCACTGGGTGGGGAGCCAAAGGTTAGCACCCCGCACCTTACCTTAAAACCCAGGTCAGTGCTCCCATCAGCAGAAAACTACACCGGCCGGGTTCATCTCAAGGAACACTTGAGGCAAAAACAAAAACATTGGCTACTGTGTCCCTGGGATAGCAAAAAAGAAGAAGCATTAGAAGAAGAAGAAGTAGAGGAGGATTGCTCCTTGGTGCTCCTATTAGCAGAAAACTGCACCAGCCTGGGGTATCAGGTAAGTAAATAATCACTGGAGGGTGTAACATTCTCCCAGTGACTGTGACGGTCCTTCTCTTTTAGAGGACTATCTCTTTATAGAAGGGGTGATATAGAAAAAAAACAGTTTAAAAAATAAATTATGGATTGAATGGACTATAAATTATATATTTCTATTTTGCACCTAATAAATCTTTATAATAACAGTTTGCTGCATAGACCTTATAAAATCTACCCAGTGAACTTCAGAACCACAGACTTGGTGGGTGGTTGGCAAAGGGGCATCAATATGATTCCAAGCACAAAGCCGTGCAATATAAAATTGTGCCAGGCAGAAAAAGGTCAATTTGGGGCATGATCATGAGCATTTGCTGCACTCTCCTGTAGATAACATTCTTAAAGGGCTTGTTATTCATTACAGCAATAAACGTTTTATACTGAGTAATGTGTAGCTCTTAATAAAGTAGACAGGCAAAGTCAAAATCGTTTATTTGTAAGCGGCAATAACAAAAATCAAAAATTGCTGCAATTACCTGTATTTTAGACATTCAAATGCAAGGCCTTCATTGCTTGGTTCACAGACTTTTTCTTTTCATGTTTTCTAATCGAGGTGAAATGCAATATTGTAGTAAGAGAAACAAGATGATGTGGTTTGG
Organism: Xenopus borealis; assembly: GCA_024363595.1. Lineage (NCBI taxonomy): Eukaryota > Metazoa > Chordata > Amphibia > Anura > Pipidae > Xenopus > Xenopus borealis. The sequence goes on along the minus strand of CM044431.1, from coordinate 216,293,929 downwards.
CTGTCGCATAATCATTTAATGAATCTCAACAAAATTGTGCCTAGCTTTGGATCTGATTATGGAGGCAGCAGACAAACAACAGCTAGTACATCTAATTTCCCTTAAGCTGTGTGTCTGTCAGATTTAGAGGGCAGAATGCAGACCCAGGCTGATTGCGTGGCACTGTTTTGCTCCTCTGAGCAAGATGTGTGAGAAATGTTGTTCTACAATTGGTGGTGACAATATCTGACATTCTGCTCCAGAATTAGAACCTTAATGTAATATTACAGACAAGATAATATGAGTAACAAAGTTACAGCCATCAAGGTAAGATATATTTTTAGTTGAACACTGGGAGATACTGCTCAGGGCCTACTGCAACCTGTGAAATACAATATTCTTCATTGATTTTATTCTCTGAAAATAAAATCCTTGGTTCTTAAAATAAAATGGTGTTTTGAAAAGAGCATGTCTCAACAGTGTCCTGTTAGTGTTAGTTTGTATGTATAAGAGCATGCCCAGTCAAGGGCATATACTAGGATAAAGGTATGGGATCCATTATCTGGAAACCAGTGATCCAGAAAGCTCCGAATTATGGAAAAGCAATCTCCCATAGACTCCATTTTATCCTAATAATCCAAATTTTAAAAAAAGATTTTCTTTTTCTCTGTAATGATAAAACAGTACCTTGTACTTGATCCCAACTAAGATATGTCATCCTTAATAAAAGCAAAAACCAGCCTATTGGGTTTATTTCATGTTTACACGATTTTCTAGAAGACAAGCTATAAAGATCGAAATTACAGAAAGATCCCTTATCTGGAAAACCCCAGGTCCCAAGCATTCTTATTAATAAAAAGTCCAATAACTCTGCTCGGAAAAGGCTGTAAATGTAAAATTTCCTACTTTTCCATGCCTATGTCTAGCAGTTTTCGGCCATATGCCTATCCATAGCTCAACTTTAGCCTGACACTAAGCTGCTGTTCTACTCTACCATTATGGTGGGTATTTTACACTGCAATGGTAGTAAACTTAAGTGTCTCCAGCAGATAATGTTCTTGGGCTACTCCCTTGCTACAGTTTCAAGCTCCTCTACATGTGTCTTAAAAGGTAACAATTGCTTCCCAATGAAGGTTGCATGTTCCAAGACAATAATGTCTTGTCCTCTGCAGGTACTTGACCTAATTATCATTTCACTCCCCTTAAGCTACAGAGCCTGACACCTATTATTCCAGAAGTGCACATTAGAGAGACTGCAAGTACATATAGTATGTCACTGAAAATAGCTGATTTAGGGGTTTTACATCACCCATGCACTTAATAGTAATGCATCTGAATATTTAATGTTTAAAGCTTAGAATATCTAGAAATCAACTAACTGATGAAGACTGAAAGGACCATATGAACTACACGCCATCATGTTAAATAAGAGGTGCCTGAAATATTCAGAATTGAACTTGAAGTCACAATTAAGAGAAGAACTAGAAATCGAGGAGACACTGATCCTAGCCAGACGTATAAAAGGTATAAATAGGAAATCTAGAGATAGTATCTCTAGTATATGGCCAATATTGTCCAGACACCTGCCTGCTCTACATCTCATTTGCAAACAAAGGGCATTGATATTAAGCTGGTCCTCTCTTTGCTGCCATATCAGCATCTGCTGTTTTAGGAAGGATTTCCATTAGTCATGGAAGAGCATTAAGGGAGTTGGGCACTGCTGTTGGGTATTAGGTCTGTCTGGCATCTGGTGTTACAATTCATCCTACAGGCGTTTGTTTGGGTTGATGTCAAGCCTCTGTG
>CM044431.1:216274254-216292137 GCA_024363595.1 Xenopus borealis | reverse complement strand
TTCGTGGGAAACTGGCAATTTTTTTTTCCAAAGTAAAAAAACTGGACAAGTTCACCCATCACTAATTATGTTTTCATCCCTTGAGTTAATGCCCTTTTTTATGTAAGACAGAGTGTATGATTATATGATGAAGTCCAAAACATGGGAAACAGCCTCAAATTAGGGTTGCCACCTGTCTGGTTTTCACCCGGACAGACGTTTTTTGGGTGAAATCCAGACAGGGCTTTAAAATAAATGATGTGATGATCAGCTACAATCGTCGATCGCATGTCATAGCCCCACCCCCAACATCATGGCATTGCCCCGGCTCCACCCTGACACCACTTACACGCCCCCAATGTCACAGCCCACCCCCCCCACATCATTGGACCCACCCCCTGCTTCAAATCCTTATCCCTCTTCAACCAAACTCCACGAGATAAAGCATTTTCTACCAGGTAAAGTATAGTAGATATTTTATGTTCAACATTTAAACAGTTACTGTCCTGCACTCATTGCCTAGAGACGTTTCAAGGATGGTACATTCTGCAATGCTAAATGAATTAAAGGAGGCTGTTCACGTTTGCGTTAATTTTTATTACTGTATGACTTGAGAAAGACATTCAGAGACAATTTGCAATTGGTTTTCCTTTTTTTATTATTATTTGTGGATTTTGAGTTGATTTAGCTTTTTATTCAGCAGCTCTACAGTTTGCAATTTCAGCAATCTGGTTGCTAGGGTCCAAATTACCCTAGCAACCATGCACTGTTTTGAATAAGAGACTGGAATATGAATAGCAGAGGCCTGAATAGAAACATGAGTAATCAAAAGTAGCAACAACAATAAATTTGTAGCTTTACAGATCATTAGTGATCATTAGTGACCCTCTCTTGCAAACTGGAAAGAGTCAAAAGAAGAAGGCAAGTCATTAGAAAACTATAAAAAAAGAAATAATGAAGACCAATTGAATAGTTACTTAGATTTGGATATTCTATAACATACAACTTAAAGTGAACCACCCCTTTAAAAAAAAAAAAAAAAAAGAATCATAGAAACACAATAACCCAACAAATTATTCCCAGAAGATGTGGATGCTCTTTTATTATTACTATTTTTATTATTATTAATTATTATTATTACTACTGGTGTAACCTATGCTATGATACAGTACATCAGGAAGAAAGACAAATACTTGGTCAGATATTTAATATATACACGCTGTTTTTTTTTTCGGTTGATGAAAAGTCAAGCTCTGGATAAAATGCGTATCTCCCAGAGGCTGCAGCCTTTCTCAGACACATGAACAATTGCTGAATGAGAGTAAATATTACAGCAGTTAAAGGCTGGAGCTATTATTGCTAATAATAAAACAGGCCGGACATGTTTGCGCATATTTGTACAGCTGAGCGTGGCCTGTGACCGTGTCTATGGTAATTGTTGCAAATAAGCTATTAATTACTGTGCTGAGTTCGTTCAAAGCATCAGCGCATAATGTTTATTTATTAAGGACAATGGGCATGCATAAACCTGCGGCATTATCCTCTAATGATCAAAGATAACCTTGTACATCAGAGGGACTGCCTGATACAATACTATGTAGCACATGTACAAAACAAATATAGAAAACTCCATAGAATGGCTGAAGCAGAAGCGGAAATTGATGTAAGGACTGATCTCCCATTCTACTACTAGAAAAGGATTATCCTTCTTCACGGGTCTGTTAAAGGACACCTGTCACCTTACGAAATAATGGCAAATTATTTTCTTGTGTGTTTGTCAAGCAAAATAAAATTTATTTACACTATATAAAGATTTCTATCCTTCAGTCTTGTGGACACTGTTATGAAACTGGGTTCACCTGTAAGTTAACTTTATGTTATAGAATGGCTATTTCTAAGCAACATATCAATTTTTTAACAATTTGCCTTCTTCTTCTGACTCTTTCCAGCTTTCAAATGGGGGGGGATCACTGACCCCATCTACATAAACAACATTATTTGTTTAAATAAGAGAAAATATGTCCCAATTTTCATATGACCTCATTTAATTGGGCTTATGTAGAAAAGGTGCCTAATCATCTAAACTTCTGGAAATAAATATATATATATATGTATTTTTTTTTCTTACAAAAACATACCTGATTGAAGGATTGAAGGAACCCATGATGGATTATTTCTGTTCATAGGTACCAGTTCCTGCTCTCCACATAAGCTTACATGCTAATGAAACTCCCCCATTATCTTGTTCCATTGTGAAGTGATATACTTAAAGGCCCTTTGCTTTCCATAGTGGATGGTGCCCTGATTCTCAAGAATGCAGAGGAATGTCAAGACCCAGAATCCATCACTCCATAATGGAACAAGATACGGTTGGGGTTAAATTATGTTGTGTGTTAGATGTTGGGAAATTGCTTGTATGGCATGTCATGCTTTTCTTTCAATCTGTGGATCAGGTATGTTTGTGTTGATAAAATATACATATAAACATAATATATATTATCTGGAGGTTTAGATAATGTTATGCATCTTTTCTACATATCTCAGCTGAATGAGTACTTGTGAAAGATGTAAAATATATCACAATATTTCAAAATGACATTCACACGACACTGCAAAGTGCAATCAATGTGTAGATTTATTTAAGATCCCAGCAAACATTCCTGGGGCAATTCCCCTTTTCAAGTGCTCGTGAAGAAGAGTTTTTCCCTGGAACACACAAATCCTATATCAGCTCCACACATGGACCAAAGTTTTGTCATGTCAAAAAGGGGGTGACAGCAGTGCAGTGACAAAACCAGGGGTGCCAGTCGGAGGCATCACAGCTTAGAGAGGTAGTTCCCCTTTAAGTTAGTCTGTTATAGAATGGCCAATTCTAAGCAACTTTTCCATTGACCTTTATTTTTTATTTTTTATAGTTTTTTAATCATTTGCTGCCTTCTTCTAAATCCTTCCAGCTTTCAAATGGGGGTCATTGACCCCAACTAAAAAACAAATGCTCTATAAGGCTACATTTTATTACTCTTCTTTCTAGTTAGGTCCTCTCCTATTCTTATTCCAGTCTCCTATTCAGATCAGTGTATGGTTGTTAGGGTAATTCTGACTGCTGAAATTGCAAACTAGAGAGCTGCTGAATAAAAAGCTAAATAACTCAAAACCCACAAATAATAAAAAATGAAAACCAATTGCTAATTGTCCTCAGAATATCACTCTCTACATCATGCTAAAAGTTCATCTAAAGGTGAACAACCCCTTTAACGATCACACACCAGTCTGGGTTAGATGGGGTCCAGGGTGTCTTAGGTGCAAAAATCCTGCACCTGGGCCCACATGACCCCAGTTACACCACAAAATTAAAGGTCTATATATGTCTCCAGGCGCTACTAATTGCTTATTTATTAACTTTCCTAGCTGAGACCCAGCTTACTGTCATTTATTGAGCTCCTGATTCCCTGTCTGGTTCCTAGATTCCTGACTGAATCATTGTCCTGTTACTTAGCTTTGCCCTGTGATTTCCTGGTTCTGACCTCTTGCTTGCCGCCTTCCCTGACCTTGGCCTGTTTATTAGACTCTACATAAATGGTTTTTCACTCTACCTCTTCTGCAGACTTTATATCTCCCAAATTAGTGTTGTTACCCAGTCTATTAGCTATCTACACTCAGCCTGTCCCTACTGACAAAAGGGCACTTAGAGGAAACTTTCAGCATCACGGATCACTCAGGTAGACTGGCTTTCACATTATCTTTCACACTATATTGAGTTTTACATTCAGATTAGCTACTAATTGCAATACCATATGCTTATGTCTGATGTTGCCCATTCCCACACCTTGCGTCTCCACTCCTTCTCCTTTTATATTGTAAGCTCTTGGCCTTTTATATTTGTTACTGGTCGCTATGTATGTAATTCTTGTAGGGACTTGTTTAATTCTTGTTTGGGGATGTTTACTCAGACAGTTTTCCCTTGGTAGTATGACACCTAACTGTCTTTTAGTTAGCTCAGAGGAAGAAAAGAAGAAGAAAAAAGGACCCATATAATTGCACCCTCCCATCCAACAGCAATACAGCCCAATCTGATGTTATGACAAATTACTTAAAACATAACGTAGTATGTAGTATCCATATAAGTGGGTTAAAAATATGAAACCGGTAGGGCACCCAACTAAAACTCCTGATGAGTAGCCAATACCTGCTACAGTTGGTGCCTCAGGCACCTTACAATTAGGTAGGTTGATCGTGGGTATTTGATGCAAAGTCCCCTCACTCTCGGCCCGCTCGAGCAGTAACTATCTAGCTACCTTTTGCCTCAGGCACTGTGCTATCTATCTATAACTGCGCGGCCATGGAGAGGAGAACTGGTGAAGGATTGCGTGAGCGAAATATCTTGTGCCTCAGGCACCGGTCGCTAGCTATCTTGCTTGTGCCTCAGGCACTGATCGCTGTCTAGCTGTCTATGCTCAACGCGTTTCCGAGGTTGCATCACCCCCTCTGTCCCACTCGCTCTCCAGATCCCCCTCCCAACTTGGAGATATGCCGGAGAGCAGGTACATAAATTAGTCTGGGGTCCTGCGGGAATCAAGCTAAAAATTGCGCCGACGCGCGTTTCGCCCAATCTATGCGGGCTTTGTCATGGCGTTTTAGTTAGCTCAGGCAGCTATGTCCCTTTCCTGGGTCTGCATTAGTTCAAGGGGATTGTCCACTAGGTGGCAGTAGTTTAAAGTATAAAAGGGTTTAGCTCCATGTGCTCAGGGTCTGTCCTGGGACCTTGCCTAACTGGGAGGTATAACAGGTCCAGGCTTGCCAGTGGAACGTTAGATAAGAGCTATTTAGTGATAGAGAGCATTGTAATAGTCAATTTAGGAGTGAGAGTACGTATAGGGTAACTAGTGAGCAGCATCCACTCCAACGAGGAGAAGTTGTGGGGTTAGGACCCTCTGGTGTTGTACACCACTAGCTCAGGGAATCAGTAGGTGAGGTGAGGACCAGTGAGGGTGCTAAAAACCAAGACCCCAAGCTGACTATCCCTGGGCAGGAAGCTTCACACTCTGGGAGGAAATCGCCCCAAGAGATGTTCATCCTAACTGTGCTATTTCACTGAATGGAAAGAGTTCTGTTACTGTTATCCTGTGATCATCTAAGTGCCTGTGAATTGATCCATTGCGACTGTCCTTTGTGAATAAACAAGTTATTTTGCTGCAAGAATCACCTCTCTGTTTGGATCCTTTGCTGCACTGATCTATACCAGGTACCAGAAGTTCCCAGGAAGGGGTATTACAGTTCAGCCTGTCCTGGCCTTGGGTGGAGGCACGTCATTTTATAGTGTACCTGCTCTCCCATATAGCGGAGGCACAGGGCTCCTGTGGCGCCACACGCAACTAAATGCATGCTAGATATCATGCAATAGCAGACGAGGACTATATTCTGTATGTTCTTTGTATAAACCCATTTATTTTACAGAGCTACAGAATGTGTTGGCCCTCTAAAAATATATGTGAATAATAATTAGTATATACAGTATTCTGGCTTTCAAATTCCCAAGGAAATCCACCTATAAAGGGATTTTTCCTGTGAGAACCAATATGTTTTTAAATTTGTACAGAAATACAAATGCATAGCAAGTTAGCACATTTTTTATCATGGTATTGCAGCAGGGGCGTACCACATGCGACTGGGAAGGGGGTTACTCAATAGAAAGAGCATACAAAATAAAATCTTCTTTGGTTCTTATTACTCCTTTAAACAATATATTATAGGTCGGTTTTTGGTCAGTAAGTCCTAAAAGTCTGTTCCTAAAGAATAATTGATAGCAAAGAATGGTTGTGACCTTTCAGGACTGTTGTTGCAGCTGCAGGAAGAGGAAGCCGTGAGGCTCTGTGTGTTTCCACGGTAACTGTTCCTGTCCCAGTGCAAAGGTAAATGCCAGGGAATTATTTAGAAAATGCTTTGCGCACTCGACCACTTGTTTGCTTTACGTATGGACTGAAGCAGAGCTGAATGTATTCTTGGCACAGAAAACCTAAGCCCTGGGCGTCTGTGGATAATATGGCTTTTATGAACTAAACTTTCCTCAAGCTGGTACTCTCCTTCAGGAGAAAATGTGTCACCCATTGTGCCATCTTACCTTCTTTTCCTCTATATCTCATGCACCCAGTGGCATACTTCACAATAAATACCACATCTGGGGGGCCCAGGGGACAGGAGTCTCAGACAGTAAGGTCTGCAATATGGTAGTCACCCTCACCAGCACCTTAAGGCTCAGTAGCCCTTGCAATCATGTGAGTGGTGGACCAAGGCTGGAGGGGGGGGGGTGCACATGGCCAAGTGTGTGTGTGGCCAGGTGTATCCCCAAGTAAGTGCAGAGAGACAGGTATTTGTCATTAAAGAACAAGGAAAGTCTAAAATAGAACAAGGAAAGTGTAAAATAGAACAAGACTAGAAATGCTGTATTTTGCATACTAAACATAAACATGAACTTACTGCACCACAAGCCTAATCAAACAAATGATTTATGCTTTCAAAGTTGGCCACAGGGGGCTGTCATCTTGTAACTTTGTTAAACATATTTGCAAGACCAAGACTGTGCACATACTCAATCACACAAGTCAAATAATATCTGCCAGAATCCAATACAGCAAGACTGAATAATAATCAGAATATACAGACTGCACTGGGTCCTGTGTTGTCATGTACATGAAGTCGTCTTTTACATATGAGTTGTTTTATGCAATATCTTTTTATAGAGACCTACATTGTTCGGGGGGTATAGTTTTCCTTTAAAGGAATTAAACAGTGCATAACTTAACACCACTGAATACCACTGCATAACTTAACACCAATGAATATATATCTACAGTTAAACCTCACTTTTACATCTCATGATTTTAAATTTTCTCTTGTTTTTAAGTTTTCTTGTGGTCCCACCTATATATTATGCATATCCCATTTTCATGATTTTATAATTTCCTGAATTTTAAATTTTTTTTCTAAGCCCTTAAAAATGTAAAATGGAGGTTCTACAATATACTGGAAAGCCACTTTAAATTATATTTTCTCACATTATGGAAATCATTTAGTTTAGGGTTTACAATCCCATTAATTGCAATTTATTTTAGATTTATAACGTCTGAAACACACTACTTATAAACCTTTCAGAACTGAAACTTTGACAAATCAAAGTTCAACTTTTTCCTACTTCATAAAACCAGTAAAAGCTCCTTAAAATGCGTCCATTTCCAAGTATTTTACAGCACTCCTATTTCATTTTCCTCCTATTCACACACAATTTGAATATATTTTCACTAAAATTTTCCGCAAAATATTCCAGAATCAACCTGCCAAAATCCATTATTTCTTACAAGGTCCTGGAGAACTTCTTTTTGGCAAATCAAGAGGAAGAAATCATGCCAAAGTATGCCAAAATCATTGAAACGCAATATAAGTAATCAAAATGCAGTATCATTTTAAAGTTTAAATGGCATTACAACATTCACAACCATTGAATGCTTCAGATACAGGGTTTTTGTCAGTAGGTGAAGGTCCCTTCCCCCTAGTCTTAAAGATCAAAAGGTGTTTTTTATACAGGGAGGTTTAAGTTTGAGTGTAAAATGTAACTGTCTTCTCCTCCTGCCATGATTGCTCTGAAGAAATAAGGATTATGCACATGGGTGCCCCGCTATACCATGCGGGGGGGTGGCATTTTTTTTAAGATATATTGTTGTGGGCTATATTAGCCGACACTCTCAATGAGAGAGACACAACCTCATTTTTTCGTTTCTAGATCCCCTTTAAGTGAGCTTTTTACTGTCTACTGGCCAAGCAAGCCTTGAAAGCTAATCATATATCTGCTTCTCTGTTAGAGATGCTTCTCATTGGCATTCTACTCACCTAAATGTGTAGATTTTTTTTTTTCAGGACTTTTTAAAAAAAAAAAATTTCCAGTAAAAATTTTCAGGAAAGCTTCCGGGAGGTCCCCCATAGGCTAAAATGGCAGTTCAGCAACTTTAAGGTGGTAAATAGTCAAATTCGATTTTGTAGAGAGACAGTGCTTTGAAATTCAAATTTTTTTAATTGAAATAGAATTTTGGGCTATTCGATAGTCTAAGTAGCCCAAAATTACTTCGAACTTCGAATTTTATTTGAAAATTCACTTCAACCCTTCGTAAATGTGCCCCCATGGGAAGATGATAAAAGCAATTGTACAACTCTTATCAGTTGGTTAGACCATGATTTAGAGAGAAAAATCAAAGAACCGTCTAAGGATTTTTTTATAGCATCACAGCTAGTGATTACTATGTAGAGACTAGTCTTCTGTCATAAAACTAGCCTGGCCCGCTGACTTAAACACTGTGTTAGGTGAATTATGGGGAACATTAAGCTGGAATCCTTGATATGCAATCCTTATATGCCTTAAAGTTTAATTCCCAGAACTAAACAACTATTAAAGAGGTACAGTAGTTGTGGGCTTTAGCTTACACACAACCCTTTACACTTGGGATTTACCTGGGGCACTTTACCTACTGTATTTAAAGTGATATGGACACTAAAAATGTTCTTTAAGAAATGTTCTTTAAGGTAATGTGGAAGCATCAGGCAAATACTTTTATGGTAAAATTATAAATAGTATGCAAAGACAATGGCAATCAGGGGCATACAGAGTAAGCAAACTCTGTGGCTGCGGGGGTAAGTTATTGGGGGCCCCCACAAGGGCCTAATTAATGAGCAATTTCAACATCTATTGGTAAAACAAAACAACTTCTGGATATGTTGGGGCCTCTAAAAATAATTTTCTGTGTGGCCCACTGCCGGCAATGGGAATATCCAACATGATATGATGCTGGACCAAGAGCCTGAAATTGCAATGTGTGTCATATCACAATGGCTCAGTCCTGGTTTCTGTTATGCCCTGGACACTAGTAATTGGCGAATCTCACCCGTTTCGCTTCGACTAAAAATTCGCGAATTTCCATCGAAATTCGCGAATTGGCGAAAAAATTCGCAAAACGAGTCGCGCGGCGTTTCCGTCGCGTCGTTTCCATCGCATCGCGTCATTTTCAGTGTGTGTCGCTTTTTTTTGGCGAATTTTTGCTGCCAAATTTTTGCTGCCGTTTCGCGAATTTATTCGCCAGCGGAGAATCGCGGGAATTCGCAGCGAATTCGCCCATCACTACTGGACACCAGACATACCAAGTAACTTTCCAGTATTTGTCCCACGGATTTAAGCCCCTCTTGAAGCAGTAACAAATTTGTCTCCTGGAGGAGTTGCCTATTCCATCTATGTCCCCCTTCCATGCCATGCAATATGCACCCTGCTCAACTACTTTGGAGAGGATACATTAGGTTTTTGGGTGTAAATCACTAACAGACAAATCTGTTACTGTGTGAATAAGGGTTTGAATCCTGGAGACAAAACAGGAAAGTTGGCATGTTTAGTGCCCAAGGCATTATAGAAAGAACAAGGGGAGAGCAATTCACAATTCCTCATGATACCTTTGGATCTGGCTTAGAATCATAGCAGCATATCAACAATGTGTCTTTGTGTGTTCTGCTTGTGTCTACATAAGTTTCCTCCAGGCACTATGGTCTCTTCACACACTCCAAAAACATCCAGACAGGCGAATTGTCTCCTGCTAAAATTGATCTTATTATGCGACAAGGTCCTTATATTATGAACAATCTCAGTGCTGTATAAATGCACTGGCACTTCATAAACAACAGGCCCTGTTGCACAACTGAGGCTCCTTTACATAATAGCCTTTTACACGGTAAATAATTGTTCAATCAAACAATACCCGAAAACATAGAACATTTAAATTAAATTCAATCTCTTACTTTCAGCTATATTCATGATTTTTAATTTCACATGGGTCAAAGATTATCTTAAGTTTTGTTTTTGTCTTCTTGTGTCGAGTGCTCCATCTTGTGGTGTTTGTTATTCTTACTCTTAACACAGTCCCTAAGGAAGCTTTCATAATTCATTACACTACTACTACTGCTACTTTTTGTTACAATACAAAATTGTAGCTTTGTGCTGGTTCACAATTCACAAAAGCTGTAGTAACCAATGGCATATATAAACGTTTGGGGGTCTCATGGATGTTCACATGGATACCTCTTACTTGTGAGCAGTAACATAACTAGCTTGGGGCATGCCCCCCCCCCACCAACGCCTGCCGTACAAAAATTTCTCTGAGAAATCTTCATTGTGTGAGCTGCTGGAGGGCCCTGACGGAGTGCGGGCCCTGTTCCAATTGCACCCCCTGCTCCCCCGGTAGTTCCGCCACTGCTTGTGCGTCATTCATGATGTGCAAAAACAGGGGCATAACTAGATTTCAAGGGCCCTATAGCAAATTTAATTTAGGGCTCCAAAATATTAATAAATAAAAGTTGGCCTATTCTACCAAGATATATTAAAATTGCTCATCAATTTGGGTCTCAATGGGCTCCTATACTCTTGGGTCCCCCAGCAACTGCAGGGTCTGCTTCCTCTGTAATTTCATCCCTGTGCAAAAAAGGATTTATCACAGGTGTAACCCACATATAAACCAATATAAATGTTATGAGTAGGTGCAAGTACGTTCAAATGCTTAGGGGCAAATTCGCTTCGGTAACGTTCGCCGCACTTCGCCAGGCGAATTTTCGCCAGCACTACGCAAATTCACTAAGATGCAAATTTGTGCTCAGGGTGGCAAATGTTAGCGAAGTCCCTTCGTCAATGTGCAACTTCGCCTGGCGTAAGAGTGCGCAGTTGTGCAAGTCTATCTACTTCGCTACTTCGAGTCCGTGTTAGCGAATTTGGGAAGTTGCGAATTGACGTCACGCTGGCGAATTAGCGATAGCGTTAGACCCTTCGCGCTTTAGTGAATTTGCCCCTTAGAGTCTTGTTTATCAAATTCGAACTTATGAATTTTAGAGTTTTATTTTTTTTAATTTGAATAAATTAAAAAACACACCAAACTTGAATGTGTGCTTATTTATGAAGAAACTCTAATAAAAAAAACTCAATTGGATAAAAATATGAAAAAACCTCAAGTCCAGCAAATTCATATTCTACTCATCTTTTTCAATTGGTCTACCTAATGTCAAAAAAAGGAAAACATTTTGAAAAACTCAGTGAAAAAAAGGCTTACATTTTGCCTTGACTCCCACTGACTTCTAGATCAATTTGCCAGCTTTTAGATGCTGAATGTTTCCATTCAATATTTGTCAAGTTTTTTCCACATAAAGGACAAGGAAAGTCGAAAAAAGAATAAGGCTGTATTTTGTATACTAAACATCTATATGAACTTACTGCACCACAAGCCTAATCAAACAAATGATTTATGCTTTCAAAGTTGGCCACAGGGGGGCTGTCACCTTGTAACTTTGTTAAACATCTTTGCAAGACCAAGACTGTGCACATGCTCAGTGTGGCCTGGGCTACTTAGAGATAATCCTAAATGATCAAAACAGGGAGCTTCTTGAGTTATGCATGGCTGGGAAATAAGGTTGTTCATAAGCATTATGGTTTCCCCTGAGGGACCATCTGACAATTCCTATCCACAGAGGTAAATGAAGGGAGAATTTCACTGCATACAGTCAGGTTTATTATAAAATGTTAGACATAATTTAATTAAAGTATATTGGAGATAGGTTTCTTTTTCATTAAAGAAAGTAAAAATGGGATTTTATTTTTTTTACCTTTCCATGTCCTTTAATAAATTAAAATTCATGTTTTGAAATCCTTATGGAGTTTAGTGGAAAACAATATGCAGAAGAATAGATAAGAATTCAAATGTTTGTAAATCAACAACTTTGTGTATTATACTTTGTATGCAAATGATCCCCATTAATCTTCCAAGGTATTCCATGGTATTTCATGATGCATTCAACATGGCTAAACTTCCACATTCTGTTGTCATGACTTCTTATTATATCATGTCATGGTTCACTAGCAGTCTCTGTATCCCAGCACAACATTCTCACAGTTCTGGAGCATTCTTTTTCTCCCTATATGCCATTAGTCTTGAGCAGAGACTTAGACAGAGGATGAAAGGTTAATCCACACCTCTTTTAATTGCATAAGCAGCACTGCAGCCTAATCAGCAGGCTGAAAAAAGTGCTTTCACTGCTACCAAAGTCACTGCAGACTTTATTACCCAACAGAAAACACCAGTTTTCCACAGAGTTTTAAAATGCACATGGAGACTATGTATTTGTCTTTGTTAATCTAATTTGTTTTTCTATTCAATTACTTAGTCTGGCACAGAAATGAAGAAAAATTCCTGTGTGAATCTCGATCAACTTCTAGAAAATTATTCTCAGATAGAAAAGGTAAATTCTGCCTAATTAAGCAACCTATGTCTACTACTACTATTACACTATTAATATTAAAGAGATATTAAACTTCTATGGGGCTCTATTGGAAAATGTGGGTTTCTTATGGTAGTTGTGCCTACTTCAGAAAAAACTAAATACTTTATCCCTAATGCTCCTTGAAGCACTTTTGTAGTTTACATTATCATCTACATTGCTTCTTCATTATATAATCTATCCTCACCGCCATCAGTCAATTCATTACCACTAGGCTAATTCACTAAAATGCGAAGTTGCGTCTCTGTAGCTGAACTCTGGTGAAGTTTCATTAGCGTTAATTTGTCAACACAAGGATTTCATAGAGAACTTTCACTAGCGTTCATTACTGCCTAGTGAAACTTCGTTAGTAGACTTCCACTTAGGTCAATTTGAATAGGAGATGGGTACATATAGGTCACATATATGTCTTCATTAGTGATGTTGGTTCAAATGCTTGAAATGGCCATTTATAATTCCAAATGTCCAAGGAAGCCCACCCTAAGACAAATGTGGCATGCCGCTCAGATGGTTGGGGAAAAAAATGTAACAAACATCTAGAAATTTTGAAGACAATCCCACGTTAAAATATGAAAAAACGCCATTTTTTTTTTTTTTAGAACTTTTATGACTTTTCGGCATACAGGATATGAGGTCACTGACATTAGAATGAGGATGAGAATGTAGCTTCATCCTATCAGTTTGCCAGGTCTAAGGTGGGGAAGGAAAATCTGGCGAAAGAGGCAACTTTCTGTAAAATTCGCACTTTAGTGAATTTGCTGCATAACGATTGTTTGAGTGCAAATTCGCCTGGCAATAGCAAATGCTAGCAATGGTTTCTTTCACTATCGAATTGTCCTCTACGCCTGTTAGTAAATTGCTGATGTCCCTGCAGATGAGATTTCTGCCTAATTTTCACTAGCGATGCCACTTCACCCTTTACTAAATCAGACATATGGGAACTCCCATGAGGCATATCTGCTTTCAGATTTTCATTAATAAACATGCTTAATGAGCATATTGGATTATTGTTGCATCATGGATGGAAACTATTTCATGTGCCCAGTAACTTAGCACAGGCAGACAGCCACATAGTCCGCACCGAGGCTTCTGAATGACAGTGTAAGCCAGTTGGGGAGAAATTTGAAAGTGAATGATTTTAGCAAAGTGAGGGATGGGGGCAAATTGACATTATCTACAGCTGCCCTGCATTTCTAATTAAATGTAATGGAGTAAGTTTCAGTAATCTAACTACATTTTGGTTTTATTGGTTTTCTAACTGATCCTTTCCTGTATCTCATGTTATAATTTAATATAATAAGGCTGTAGCTAACAATAAAGGACTAAAGGTGGCCATACACGTAGAGATCCGCTCGTTTGGCGATGTTGCCAAACGAGCGTATCTCTCCCCGATATGCCCACCTTGAGGTGGGCGATATCGGGCTGATCCGATCGTTGGTCCTAGGGCCCAACGTTCGGATCAGTACTTTCGGTCGGATCGCGGGACCGCATCAACGAACAGATTTTTAATCCTGCCCGATCGGCATCTGGCCGACTTTCGGGCAGACGTCGATCGGGAAAGCCCGTCGGAGGGCTCCCCACACGGGCCGATAAGCTGCCGACACAGTCTGTCGGCAGCTTTTATCTGCCCGTGTATGGCCACCTTAAGGGTGGTTGTATCAAAAGTAGATCAAGGCAGAAAGTGTAGTAACTGTACTTGGAAAAGATGAATTCAGAAAGAAATCAAACAAGGAAGGGGATTCGAAGACCATTATTATACTTTAATGTAGAGTGCTGCTGTCTATTTTGTTTAACTGTGAGTATCAGCAATTTCTGCTATTTGGCACACCTTATTGATTGAAGGATAGAAACAACACTTACCATGCTTAGACCATAATTCCAGGAAAGCTAACACATGAATAAAAATCAATAAGGGGCCCTTTAATCGAGGGGTCCCCAACCTTTTTTTTACTCCTGAGCCACATTTAAATGGAAAAAAAGAATTGGAGAGCATGAAAAAGTCCACAGGGATGCCAGTAGTACTGGTTTTTATACAACCAAAACATGCCTCCAAACCTGTATTTCATAAATAAGCACCTGCTTTGAGGCCACTGGGAGCAACATCCCAGGGGTTGGTGACCACTGCTTTAATCAAACAGTGTAAAAAAAAAATTCTCATGAAATACACCGCATATAAACAATCTGATCACCTGGCATAATAGACCTATTATCAAGCTGTGTATTAATATTCAGCATAATGGTTTTGAATGTAAAAAAAAATCCTGTGTAAAATCCAGCAGCTACTAAAAAAAGCTATGGAAAAAAATGTGATTATTTTTATGCAGTTTTTCACCATTGGGATCAGAGTTGCCATTGTTTGACAGGGAATTGGGGCTGGCCGAGAGAGAAGTGAGGCCGGTAGGGGTGATTAAATATCATATTCAGGTGAGTATAAAAAATACACACCTTAATATATTTGCCACTGCTTCTGCACCAATTAATCCAATGTAAATGCATAGGCCCCTTTGAGTGTAGATAGTATGAAATATACACCACATATTAAACCATAAAACATTTTTTTTTACTATAGAAGTTTGCAGAAGTAAATGGAAAGAATATCCTTCTTGAAGCAGAACTTGAGAAATCAAACAGAATGTGGAAACTCACCTGTGTTAAAGAAATAGCCTATAAAGAAGGTATGATTTAGCATCATCGTCCATTTTATGTTTCTCTCACATCAAAGAAAAGATGATGGCAGCTGTCATCTGTCATGAAAAAGGGAAGAGCATCCCACAATCAGCTACTATATACATGCAACTGAGCTGTAGGGTGTAAGGTTGCTTTTTATTGGAAAAACCCAAGAAACCACAAATAATTCTTGGGTAACAAAGCAGTAAGTCACCCATGGCAATTTTAGTTAAGTCTTTAGCACAACTATAAAACTTGGTCCAACCAAGTACAGTGCAGAGGGTTGTATTATGCCTAATTCAATTAAATAGTAACTCAATAGTTTGTTTAGAGTGATTACAAACCATAATTCAGTTTGCTACTCTACCACTAGGTGTCAAGAAATGAGGTGCCCTGCATTATGATAAACAGGGGCTGTCACACTTGTGCATTGCATGAAGTTTTTATATATATATTATATATATATATATATATAATTATAATCAGTACTTAGTGATGTCATCACTAAGCTGATTATAAGTACTTAGTTACAGTACGCCATCAGTTATAATCAATGCTCAATTTTTGTCATATGACTCACTAAATCTCTTACAATAAATAATAATGTTCCCACTGTTGTAAATATGAGGATATTAGAAGTTAGAAGTTACCTCTGAGTTTGACAACCTGTATAAAAGTGCTCACCCTTCTATCTTATGCTTTTCATATCATCATAGGGGTTCACCATTCACTATATATATAATATATATACAGGACTGGACTGAGAATCAAAATAGGCCCTGGCATTTCAGTTACACAGAGGCCCAATAAGCTCACATAGAGGCCCAAACAGTCCCCACCAGCCCACTAAATTCTGACTTTCTATTGGACCTTATAGCAGCCCATCTGGCATTTGCCCTAACCCACATATTGCCAGTCCGGGCCTGTATATATATATATATATATATATATATATATATATATATATATATACATATAGAACTCGTAGAGAAGAATGCTCAGGTCTTATAGTAATAAGATAATTCGCATTTTACTGAATTTGCTGATCAACAATGCATGCAAATTCGCCTGGTGATAGAGTGTGAACGAATGCTAGCAATGGTCCCATTTGCTAGGGAATGGTCATCTGCTCTTGTTAGTGAATTGGCGATGTCCCTGTGGATTGGATTTCCAGCGAAGTTCCGATAGCTATGACCACGTCACCCTTTAGTGAATCTGCCTCCTAGAGTAAGCTAACGTGTTTATACTGTTGTACTAGTCCAAAATTTTTTAAAAACAATTGCCTTTTTCTTAATTAATAAAACAGTACCTTTTACTTGGTGAAAACTAAGATATAATTAATCCTTATTGGAAGCAAAATCAGCCTACTGGATTTATTTAAAGGGCCACTAACATCAAAAAATTTAATTGTTTTAAAGTACTGCACTGGTAAAACTGGAGTGTTTGCTTCAGAAGCACTAATATTGTTTATATAAATAAGCTATTGTGTAGCCATGGGGGCAACCATTCAAAGGAGAAAAGGCTCAAGTTACACAGCAGATAAGCTCTGTAGAACATAATGTTATCTGTTATCCATTACTTATCCTGTGCTATGTAGCCGTTTTTCAATTTCCGCCAGCTTGTTTATATGAACTACAGTAGTGTTTCTGAAGCAAACAGATCTGTTTTAACAGTGCAGGGCAACACTACATGATATTTTCTATACTTTAAAACACTTTCATTTTTTGGTGTTACTGTTCCTTTAAAGGACAAGGAAAGTCTAAAATAGAATAAGGGTAGAAATGCTGTATTTTGTATTCTAAATTCATATCTATGGTTATATTAAGTTAACGGATTTCTGAATTGAATATAAAATAGAATACATGCAAAATTCATTAGGTTTATGCATTTTTCTTGAAGATTGTGAAGTATACCAGAATGTCATTAAAGGGCTTCAGGAAGCAATTGAAAAACAGTGCAGCGTTAGAGGTAAGCAATACAGGGTTTAGTTGCTGGATACTACTGTGCAAGAAAATCAGTCCTTTCTCTTCCTAGGTCACAGCATCTAAATAGCCTTAATTAACATGACCATACAAAATATCAATATCATCTGTCAGATGAAAAGAAGCAGTATACACCCAAATGATCCTGCTTGGTACAAGGGAATATGCCAACATAGTCATATGGTATTACACTGTATAGGCTATAACACATTCACTGAGAGTTCAATTATGATCCAGAAGGTTTACAGCACTTACAGTAATATCAATATAATCCACAGGCTGCTAGGCCCCACCCACGTATAGCTTTTTGCAATTAAATTAGAAAACAATAATTTCTTATTATACCAAGCAGAAAACCTATTATATTTTTATTTCATCAGTTCTGGCTATTCAGATGTTGCAACGACTGTAAAAGTGAAATTAAATAGTTATTGCAAGGTAAGGACCCTGGGGAACCAGGAAGTTTAGTGGGTTCTTGGAGGCATTGACTTATAAGTAGTTTCAATACACTTTAAGTTAAAATGTTGAACTTCATGAGTGTGCCTCTTTTTTCAACCTAACTTACTATTAGTATGTTATAGAATGTCAAATTTTAAGCAACTTTTTACATAGCCTTCATTTTTCCTTTTTATTGTTTTTGCACGATTTGCCTTCTTCTGACTATTTCCAGCTTTGCAATAGGGGTCACTGACCCGATCTAAAAAAAATACTGTGTAAGGCTACAAATTCATTGTTACTTTTTATTACTCATCTTTCTATTCAGGCCCTCTCCTCAGTGTATGCTGAAAAAACATGGTTGCTAGGGTAATGACATTGCAAACTGGAGAGCCGCTGAAAACCCCCAAATAATATAAAATGAAAAACAAATGCAAATTGTCTTGGAATATCAATCTCTACATCATAATAAAAT
>CM044431.1:216188037-216199796 GCA_024363595.1 Xenopus borealis | reverse complement strand
ATGAAAGATAACTAGGAGAGGGCAAGTAGAGAAAGCTAAGCAATTAAAATAGCAATGGCTTCCAAATGATAGCCTCAAAACAAAGTGGTATGCTAATAACCTCACACTGTACAATAACTATAACTCGGGTTCCCCTGTAAAACTGTATGCTGTCTTGGATAACATCAAATACAATGTACAGTCTTTGTTTTTCTGTGGGCGGAAACTGTTCTCAAAGACTCAAAAACAACAGCCTCGGGCCCTGTTTGCAATAATCCAGTTATCAGTCAGATATTAGCTGGAAGTTAAACACAAAAATGTGGCTTAAAAATATGTCAACATTTACCAGAATCAAGGTAAGATATGCTGATCTTGTTTGTTGGAAATATCTTCCCATGAAACTTGCAGGCTCATACTGCATTATCAGCATTTGATGAAGGCCAGAGCCTTTGCCCTTGTTATGAAGCAATCCTGTTTTCAACCAGAGAAGGAAGTGAGACTTCCAATAAATCTTTCTATTTCCCTTTTATAAACAGCTGAGACCCATATCACAAGTCACCCAGCTGAGAGCCTTCATCATACTTCTTGTATTCATTTCAGGCAACCAGCATCTGACATTCCAAAATCTCCTACTGCCTTCATCACTTGTGAGGCAAAAGGGACACTTCTACAATCAAATTAAAGAGCAAGATGAAGCATGATACTTGAAATTGAATTTATATATATATATATTGCATTGTGCTATTAGCCATGTATTGATTGAGAGAGAGAGAGCTTGGGTACTAAATGGCTGGACAGGTTAATATATTGCTCATCAAGTGAGATATCTTTAGAAAGTGGTATGTAAATGACTGACAAGCCAGCATTTTATGAAGGTATAACTAAGTCATGTAATTATAATTTGCTGGTTTTATAATGTTCCCATAATCCAATTCTGGGTGATAATAAGGCTTATTGACTCAGACTTGTATGACACATTGTTCTACTCCAGTTTTGCTAGCTTACCGCATACTTTGGCTGCCATTAAGAAAGAGACGGGAATATCTCACAGGCTTTGTCCCATCCCCTGGCCATGCTACCTGTAAATGAGAAATGTATATATAGAAGAGATGCCTTTTTGAGACAGGCCATTGTGCATTCACTATACAAAACAAAGCTAACAAGCTGTTCTTAACTTAATCACTGTGTTAGATATAAATATGTGCATAGAGGTGTCTAACTTGCAGCTACCAGGCTTCCTTCTGCTTGAGATAGATCCCAGCCTTGTCCTTCTTCTCGCTCCAACCCCCTCACACCACTTTTGTGGTAAATCCAAAGATGCAGAAGTCATCAACATGGGCATGGGCTGCCGAATTCTCTCTTCTACTCTACTCATATCACTCATCTCAGTTGTATCATACTCTGTGCAACTACTGCTGAAGGTGGAACTTTACTTCATCTGCTCTTGAGCTTTAGAGGTCCTTACTTCACTATTAATTATCCTTGGCTATAAAAAAAACTGGGAGATATAGCCTAACTAGCACAAAAGGCTGGTAGCTAGTGAAGTTCTAGAGGTTCCAGCTGGTTCGTAGCTTCTGAGTTACCAACCGGCTGGAGATTTAGAGGTTATTTAAATGTCCAAGCGTGAAGCTCCCCATCTTTGGTTTACTGAGCTGCCCTTCTTTGAATAGGAAGTTGGTTAAAGAGCTGTCTAGTGCACATGCCTGATTGATTACCATTGGAGCAGGGGGCAGTAAGCATGCATAAGAAAGCTCTTTCACCAACTCCCTATTCATAGGTGAAGGAAGCTTCAGTATACCAAAGAGGGGGAGCTGCACGCTAGATAAGGAAGTGACCTTTTCCACTGCATTTTTCAGCTGCTATCTTAGAAATGACATCAAACTCAATGTTGAGAGAGTTATTTAATTTCGGGGGCTGTTTAGAGTCTTTTAAGTTTATTGTAAGGGGCTTACTTATCTTACTTATGGGATCTATTATCTGGAAACCCATTATCCAGAAATCTCAGAATTATGGGAAGGCCATCGGCCATAGACTCCATTTTATTCAATGTACTTGATTGCAACTAAGATATACGTGTAATTATTGCAATGCTTATTGGAAGCAAAACCAGCCTATTGGGTTTATTTAACATTTACATGATTTCATAGTAGACTTAAGGTATGAAGATCCATATTATGAAAAGATCCACTATTCGGATAACAGGCCCCTTACCTGAATTAGAAAAGGTCACTAATTTATTAAACTGATTTCTATGATCCCAATGCTACACAGGGGATTAAAATCAACATTTTTAAGGTAAATGTATTACGTGTTACTAGGATAAAGTGCAGTTCCACTGGAATGCATAGCAGTTTAATGGATCCCCTTGCCTTGGTGCAACTACATAAACTTAGGTTATGGGATCAAAAACTTAATTGAACAGGAATAACAGCTTAGCTATTAGTATGTGAGAACATTCTTTATTTGGACAGGAACATTTTTCTTCTTATAGGTTGGTCCTACAACCCTGTATGGCTGCCCCTCACTGATATAAGGAGCTTATTCATATTACTGTTATTGAGCTTCTAAATTATTAGCACATGTTTTACAAGAGCAGGCTAATAGGACATTATCATTAAATACTTATCAAGCACGTTGGTATTTCTGGCCTTTTAAGTGAGAATAAAATAAGGCATCTCCTTTGGGAAAGCCACACAACAAAGGGCTCTCAGTTAACTTCAGATAGTCAGGTTCAGCCAGAGGACAAATTATTATATTATGCGAGTTTGCCTTGGGTATATTGATTAGAAAAAGTACAATGTAATCTCTGTCTAGCTCTGCTTTAACTGTGTCATTCATTGGTATGGAAGGGACTGGGAGAATAATTTGTAGCTAAGAAACCAGTGTAGGGAGGAGGGCTTTGGGTTTCTGGAGAACTTGGCTGGGTTTCTGTTGGCTGTAGACTCTTTAGCAGGGATGGGCTGAGACACAATAATAATGGTGAAGCTGTTTCAGGAGAGAGGATAGAAAGACTATTAGGTTGGAGGTGATTTTACATTAGACATTGGGTTAGGAGCAGTGTGAATACTGTGGAGACTAGCTGAGATATAAAAATCCTTCTGGCTGATTTATTCTTTACATCCACAGCCCAATAAAAATATTTGTGTGTTGGAAATGTCTTGGCCCATTTACCACATAGAGATCATTGCCATTACTGTTGCTTGGAGATTTGGTTCTTCATTGTGCAAAGAAAGAAAGCAAAAGTTTTGTTGTTAGCTGAATTGTTAGCTACGCTTGCCTGGTCTGGAGAGCAGCCAGTGATATGGCAGCAGAATATAAAACAAAAGTCCTTTATGAAGATGCGCATGCATGAACATGTTAAACCTGCACTTTAATGAAAGCACAAGAATATCAAGCCTGAATCCTAAAGGTGCGGTTGAACAAGCAGTTCAGAATGTTCTACTCGTAGATTTGGCAGCACAGATATTATTTACAGAGGAGGTACAGTAGTGGCAACAACTGGTAGTTTGTTTTTATCAATTGTGTGTGGAATCCCTGTGACATGTAAAAATCACACCATGCAGCTTTATTCACATACATACTGCATTATATAATGGTATAATCTATAATATATTATCTATATCATCTGTATATTTGCACTATTGCCTCCATTCTCCATCTTCTGCTGAATCGTGCACAAGTATGCCTAATGCTGCTGCAGAACCCTGGTGTTAATGCCACCCTGAACGTAGTAGTAGTTCCAGGGTCCACAAAACAAGTTGCGACTATGGGCACAAAAACATTTTACAGTGCAATTCCCAAATGTATGCACCTGCTTTGAGGCTACTACAAGCAACTTGGTGAGCAACATGTTTCTTGTGAGCCTCTGGCTGGGGATCACTGTTCTAGAGAGTAATAGTTTGCCCATCCATGGTGTATTGCTTTCTACATTACTCATTTCTCTGAGAGTGGACCCCTTGATACTTATGTGGCCAATAAGAGACCTTACTTTATGACACTTAATAGAAATAAACATTGAAAACAGCTAGCAGCAGTAATGTTCAGGTATGGGTTATCTAGAAACCTGTTATCCAGAATTACGGAAAGGCCATATCCCACAGACTCCATTTTGTCTAAATAATACAGATTTTTAAAAATGATTACCTTTTTCTCTGTAACAATAAAACAGTTGCTTGTACTTGATCCCAACTAAAATATAATTAATTATATACAGTATATAAAGGCTGATTGAAAGCAAAACCAGCGCTACAAAATAAGTTGGCGCTATAGAAATACATGTTATTAATAATAATAATAATAATAATATAGAGTTTATTTAATGTTTACATAATTTTCTAGTCGACTTAGGGGCACATTTACTAAGGGACTAATTTCGAGGGTTAAAAACCCTCGAATTTGACCCTCGAATTTTGGTTGAGTTAAAACCCATCAAATTCAAATTTCGAAATTGAGGGGTTTTAGCGCAATTCGATATATCGAACAATCGATCAAATTGAATGATTTTAAGCAATCGATCGAATTTTTTTTTTATTCGATCAATAAAACTTAGAAAAATCCTATGGGAGCTTCCCATAGGATTCTATAGCAATTCGGGAGGTTTAATCAGGCGAATTTGTAGATCGAATTTTTCTTAAAGGGATAGTACTTCGAAAATCGAATTCGAATTTTCGTATTTGATCAATTCGAACCGAATTTTGGGCTATTCGATAGTCAAATAAGCCCAAAATTAATTTGAAATTCTAATTTTTTCATTCGAATTTGATTAGAATTTTCACTTCAAATTAATTCGACCCTTGATAAATCTGCCCCTTAAGGTATTAAGATCCAAATCTGGAAAACCCCAGGTCCCAAGCATTCTGGATCTCATACCTGTACCTGCATCTTTTTTACTTGAAATTTTGGATTTTATGTTTTTTGCTAATGGAAACAAAATTTTCTGTAATATTTCTTTTTCTTTTCAGGACCATGGAGGCAAGTGTTAATGCAACAGCTGGCTAATTTAATGGTAGTTCTTCAAAATCATGAAACCCTAAGTAATGTACTTCTCTCTTAGAATGAGAAGTGGATTATTAGTTTTACATAATATGACAATTGCTCAAAGGTTTCACTTTACTGATGAGACCAATCAGCCCATTCCACGGATAAGTGTTTCATCTATATACTATCATTATTATTATTATTATTAATAGACTCCCAATACATAGACAAAGTTGAAATTGCATAAAAACTAACCCAAATCATATCCAGCTGTCTTGATTTGTTTAAGTAATGCAGATTATTAAAGTAGCATTTATATTATTAAATTATATACATAAGGGTAATTTTGTGAACTTCTAAAGACATAAGTTTTTGTGCCTTTTTGCCCCATGTGGTGTCAAAGTAAACTATGATTTGTTCCATGTTGCCAAAAGAGTGGATCTCTCCCTGATATGCTCACCTTGAGGTGGGCGATATCGGGCTGATCCGATCGTGGGCCCTAGGGCCCAACTATCAGATCCCAATGGAGGAGATACAGGTGGTCGGATTGTAGCCTTAATCCAACGGGATTTTTATTCCCTTCTGATCAACATCTGGCCAACTTTCGGCCAGATATTGATTTGGAAAACCCGTCAGAGGGCGCCATAAAGGGGCTGATAAAAGCTGCTGACAGACCGAGTCGGCAGATTATTGTTAGAACTAGAGGAACCAATTATATCAAAGAAGAAACATATATAATGCTTTTGTAGGGACCCTGGGATATGTGTTAGTTTACTCAGGCAGTTCCCCTCTGTATTTGGACACCTAAGGGTCCTCTAGTAACTCAGGCAGCTATGTCCCTTTTCCTGGGTCCAGATCAGTTCAAGGGATTTGGCCATTAGGTGGCACTGTTTACTAATATAAAAGGGGTCAGCCCCATGTGCTCAGGGTCTTACTCCTGGGACTGTGCCTTCCAGAGAGGTGTTACAGGACCAGGGCTCTGGTTCCTTGAAAGTTAGGTTTAGCCAGTGGTAGTAGTTACTGTGATAGTCACTCTAGGAGTGAAAGACAGATCAGGGTAGCTAGTAAGCAGCTGTGGCTCCACCAAGGAGAAATAGAGGGGTGGTGTAAACCACTAGATCAGGGACTATAGTGGGTGAGTTGAGGACCAGATAGGGTGCCAAGACCCAAGAACCCAGGCTGAGTACAGTGGTTGAGCTGAGGATCGAGTTGGGTGCCAAGAAACAAGATCCCAGCCTGGGAAATCCAAGATCTAGTGCTATCAAATGGAAAAAGGGATATTACCTAGTGAGAGGGTAACTATTCTTTGTGACGTGTGAATCATTGCTGCTGGTTATTTGAATTGCATACTGTTTGTTCTGGAATATACGTTATTCCCCCTGGAGGGAATATTGCTGTATTTCACTACCCTGCTCAGTTCAATAAATCAGTTAAAGTTTGCTGCAAGAACTGTGTCTGATTAAATCTCCTGCTGCACTGAACAACACCAGGTACCGGGAGTTGCAGGGAGTTGCACCGGTACACTGGGGGTACTGGGCCCAAGTTAAGCAGTTAGCCGGGTCACACACATTCCACAAATCCACAGCTAAAGTTCACTCAAGGGTGTGCTACACCTGTATTGTCTCCAGGGAACTATGTCTAGGATATCTATCTTCCTGCACCAGTCAATGATTAAAGAAAGACACTTTTGAGGTTGGAGTGCCCTCAAGGCACACGGGTTATGGAGTTGAACAGCCTTGGTATAGTAAATCCATCAGGCAATTCAAGATAAGAGCAGCAAACAGGCAGATAGAGATTAACGAATAAGTAGGAAAGCAAGTAAATTATGAGATAAAGCCTCACTGAGCTGCTGATGATTTACAAGACTTCGTGGCTGGTCAAGACCTGGGGATATTAGAGACAAGAGTGGGAGCTAAGATATTAGTCATAGATTTGACTATGTTTTAAGTTATGGAACAAGTAGAGATGGCCATACAAGGAGAGATCCACTCGTTTGGTGATGTCGCCAAACAAGCGGATCTCTCCCCAATATGCCCACCTTGAGGTGGGTGATATTGGGGGGGGTCCCAACGATCGGCTCTCAATAAAGATACAATAGATACGGGCGGGTCGTGGGACTGCAGCGACGAACAGATGCGCCCACGATCGGGCGGTATTTTTAGTCCCGCCCAATCCACATCTGCCCGACTTTCGCCCAAATATCGATCGGTAAAGCCCATCGGAGGGCCCCATACACGCCACCTTAAGAATGGGAGAAGAATTACATGGTAACAATGTGCCAGTGTGTTAGTGACGTTAATTCAGCTTTGTCTTGTGTTGCTACAGCACCCTAATGCACCTGGACACAGCATGACTCATAGGTTCCTTTCCCTAACTGAAACTCTTCTCTGAGGCCAATAACGCCCTTTATTCTCAATTAACCCCCATCCTTCTCAATAAAGGAGATCCAAAAGATTCCCTACCTTACCTACAATTTATCCTGACAAAAGTACATGGGACTAAAACCCCCTGCTATTGTTAACCTGTTCTACCACTCCAGGGCCTCACTCACACAATCAGAAATGCCATTTTACCATATTCCTGCCCATATTAATAAAGTGGAATAGCCACATTTCCTACATACAATAGCAACAGTAGAGTTGAAGGCCACTGTGTCACTTCGTGGGCTGAAGTAGGTCAACACTTCTCTGCAGTTTTGTTAAACCATTACGTTAAAGGCTAAAGTAGGAATTTAAAAGGTGCGGCTTGCCCAATAATATGTTCCAAACTTCTCCTTTGCTATTAATTTAGATTCAGATTTGTGTGGACAACTCCTGGGTCTACTTATATGGTAAGTTCAGCGGGCCTGGAAGCAAATTCTAGAAATGATTTGTGTGTGTGTGTATAGTGTGACATATGAGGAAAGATTTTATAGGTGTGGGATCTGTTATCCGGAAACCCATTATCCAGAAAGCTCTGAATTACTGAAAGGTCACCTCCCATAGACTCCATTTTATCCAAATAATCCAAATTTTTAAATATGATTTCCTTTTAGTCTGTTATAATAAAACAGTAGCTTGTACTTGATCCCAACTAAGAAATAATTAATCCTTATTGGAAGCAAAACCAGCCTATTTGGTTTATTTAAAATTGATATGGTTTTCTAGTAGATTTAAGGAATGAAGATCCAAATTACGGAAAGATCCCTTATCCAGAAAACCGCAGGTCCCAAGCATTCTGGATAATGGGTCCCATGCCTGTATAATAATTATAATAATAATAATGCCTTGTATATCCACAGTTAAATGCATTGTAGTCTAATACAGTGCAGCCAAGCAGTATATTAAGTAGTGATATACCAAGCGTGCTGGTTGTGCCCTCAATAATCCATGATAATATAAAAGACCAACCCACTATCATTTCTAGGCCAAGGTGTGAGCAGTAAATTCATGCATGAACAATACAATTCAGTGGCCTATATGGACAGCCGTAAATCTCACCTGTGATTAGAATACTGGAAATAAAAAATGCAATCAAATTATTGAATGCATAAATCCCATAAAAAGCAGCAGTGAAATGCAGATTTATATAATATGTCAGATGCCTGAAAATATATATAAATATACTGTACACATAAGGACATTTTTATATATATATTATATGATCATATTTGACAGTATGGTTCCATATTCCTTATTTTGCTGCTGGGTTGTTTTTATGGGAAGGGTAAAGGTTCCTTTTAGTATCCATTCCATAAACTGATTGCTGTTTTACTGTTGGTGATGTGTTCTGGTCCCACGTAGGGTTGCCACGTTTTCTTAAAAAAAAATACCGTCCTTCCTATATATTTATTGTATTGCAGTGTATGGTATTTCATAGGAACAAACAATCATGCCTTTGGGATGACTGGAGGAATAAAAATCCTTTGGAGTCAGGACTTGTACACTGGGCAGTTCTAGAACTCTGTTCTAGGCCTTTCCCCCGGCTATTTGTTTAAGGGGAAGCAGTTGATTTACACTTTTCAGACTATAAATAACCCCTTTTTCTCCTTCATGAAGAGTGACAAAAGGAAATGAGGAGCATTGTGTGGCCTTCTGATAAGTATAAACATCAGTATATTTATCATGTCTACACGGTTCTAAACACAATCTCTTGGGAGCCCCGGTCACTGCCAAACAAGCGATAGAAAATAAAGAGTTCAAGGAAAAGTACATTTTTTTTTGTGGAGCAAATGTTTGCCAAAGGTGTCTGCAAGCTGACTTCTCATTTTGTAGAATACAAAGCCAGCGTTACAAACGTTCCATCTTTGCTGACATGGGGATAATCCAATCAAATAAATGGCCTTCTTTTTAAATATTACTGTTTAGTTTTAACAGCATTATGTTTAGGCATGTATTGCACCTCTGGGGGACATTGGGGGTTATTTATCACCACTGGGCAAATTTGCCCATGGCAGTAACCCATAGCAACCAATCAGATTGCTGCATTTATTGTTCTACTTGCAGCTGGCTTCAAAAAGCTAATCACTGATTGGTTGCTATGAGTAACTGCCCATGGGCAAATTTGCCAGTGTTGATAAATTAGACCCATTGTTTGTAAGAAATAAATTTGGCGACAGAGTCATATTTAACTAAGTGACCCCCAAACAGTGACTCATGAGCAACATTTTGCTCCCTAAACCCTTGGATGTTGCTCCCAGTAGCCTCAAAGCAGGTGCTTATTTTTTAAGGTTTGGAGGCAAGTTTTGGTTCCATAAGGGTAGGGGCAGACGAGCAGATTCCGGGAGATTTAGTCTCCCCGAATCTGCTCGTCTCCCCCTACCCTAAACCAGGTGTACTGCCAAACAGACCCTCCCACATAGAGGCTATAAAATAGCCAATCACAGCCCTTATTTGCTACTTATTTGCTTGTCTTGCTCCCCCAACTCTTTTTATATTTGAATGTGGCTCATGGGTATAAAAGGTTGGGGACTCCTGATTCAGCCAGTGTAATTTTCATTAAGTCAACTTGTCTCATCCAGTATTTTAGCCTTAAATCCCAGGGCTGTTGATTCAAATGATTCTGTTTCTGAAGTGAAGAATATCAGTTGTTAAGATAAGAATCTAGTGAAGATTGTAGCGATGGTTTGAACTTTGTGCACATTGAGTTGAATGAGTTTACTGATAGAAAGATCTGCTGAGAATGGGGTTTAATATCTAACAGGGAATGTCATATATTTTCGAAACCGATAATTCACAGTCTTTAATCTCTATGAAGACAATCTGCACTGCGAGCTATGGGCCTGTGATCCACGGTACACAGTCCAACAGTAGTTTTTCAGCACCTGTATAGGGACAAAGCAATGGTCTATCCTGTTCAAGTCTTGGCTATGACTGGCCAGTTGTTTATCAGACTGTTTAGAAAATCCAGACAGGGGTGTGTCTCTGGTTGTTGATATGGTCTTCTCCTGAACTTTATGATCAGATCAGCCTGATGGTCGCTTTAACTGATGAGTGAACATTTGATGAGTCAGGATCACTAATAAAGAGAAAGATATCTAATTCCCAGTCTTAAGAGGATAAAAGAGAGAATCTGACTTATGTCAGTATATTTGATTGATTGATAGGTAGGTTAGAAAAGAAATCCCCTCTTATACCTGTAACATTGATATGTATAAAAAATCAAAGTTCGTGAAATTTCATTTCCTAATATACTAGGTAAATTAATAATAAGTGCTCGTGCTAATTAATTTCTAATTCCTAAAATTAAACCAAGGTTTAATTCATATAAGTGCTGAATGCTGGTTAGCTACATAAATAATTACATACCAGTTGATTAAGATAAGAATGATTATAAAAAATTAATTAATTACTTAATCAACAATTAATTAGTGAATTGATTAAATTAATTAGAAAATAAATAGTTTGTGAATGCCTTGATTCGATGAAATTACTTAGTAACTATAATTATAAAATACACCTGGATTGCAGTGTATATGAAAAGGAAATGGTAGAGAGGTGGAGAAGTCCCGTAAGAACTGTCTGTTGTTTTGCTAACTTCGGGACCCCACAAGATTGAGAAGGCTGCTTCACAGGGACTGTGGTCTCAATATTTAACTATCGCTTAGTAGATAAGGACTATGCTAAAAAAAAACAAATCCCCGTGTGCATAGAAAGGAAGACAGATTGGTAGATTAAAAGCTTGAGAACCAGGTAACATACGAAAAGAACCAATAATTTCTGATAAAAGCTCCCCCGATTGTATTTCTAAAAGGAGACAAGTCTCTGTTAAAAAATGGAGCTCTCTTGCCGACGCGCGTTTCGCTGTATGCTTTATCAAAGGCAAATATGGGATCACTGCCAAACAGGCACTTAGAATAAAGAGTCCAAGTAAAAGTAACAGGTGCACTAGGTAGAGAATCCAGATAAATTGTGAAGCAATCCCAGTGGTTGCAGGGGTTCTCTTTGCTGAAAATGATCTGCCTATGCACCTTCTATGGGAAAATTTTTCTTTCCTCTCTCTCTTGCTTCCATTAACATCTCCATCAGACCACTGGCCAAATGTACTGATGGACACTAACTCACAATACTTGTGTATGCCCAGTAGGCCTATTTCTGATTTGGCTCAACAATAATTGCAAAGTCAACTCTTATTTGCCCACCTTTATTGTATCTAGATATAGATCATACTCTCTAAAAAAAAGCCAATAAAGGAACAGAACAAAGGTGGGGTTAAAGGAGAAGATTAACTAAAGACATAGCTATAAATGTTGTACATTATACTTTGGAGTTCTGTACCAGCCCAAGGCAACCACAGCCCTTTAGCAGTAAAGATCTGTGTCTCCC
>CM044431.1:216128442-216140382 GCA_024363595.1 Xenopus borealis | reverse complement strand
AGTTGTCAGGAGAAAGGAAGAGGCTGCTCTGATGTTCTTCTGCTTAGGAAAGATAATTTTTTTCTAAAGTAGAATTCTGGGGTGACCCTCTCTTGTTTGAGAAGAAACATGAGTAGGGAAGAGAGAATAGTTTTGCCTGAATCAAATTTGTAGCAAAATTCTAAGTGGCAAAATGTTTCAGGAATCTGCAGTAGAATTTTGCTATGAGTTTGTTTCACTGGGGAAAAAAATGTGAAAAAACACCCGCTGACTCCAAAACAGGAGAAAAAATTTTGTGCAATTTGCACAAGGAAAAATGCAAAGAAAAAACATCCACTGAATTACGGGTAGGCAGTCTTCCATATTGCCAAATTCTAAAACTTTCTGGTATGCTCTGTTTTCAAGTTCCTTAAGAAAAATCAAAGCTGGACTGGTCAAACGTTGTTATTTTTAATATAGGTATATTTTAGAGTTGAAAAATTGTTTAAATAATATTAAACCTCTTCTCGATCTGCCATTATGGGGGTTATTTAACAAAGGTCAAATTTTGGAGTTTTTTTAGACCTTGAATGAACTCACAACTCGAATTGTTTCTAAGGGATTCTGTCATGGGAAAACATGTTTTTTTCAAAATACATATTTAATAGTGCTACTCCGGCAGAATTATGCACTGAAATTAATTTCTCAAAAGAGCAAACAGATTTTTTCATATTTAATTTAGAAATCTAAAATGGGACTAGCCATTTTGTAAATTTCCCAGCTGCCCCAGTCATGTGACTTGTGCCAGCACTTTAGGGAACTTCTTTCTGGCAGGCTGTTGTTTTTCCTTCTCAATGTAACTGATCGTGTCTCAGTGGGACATGGGTTTTACTATTGAGTGCTGTTCTTAGATCTACCAGGCAGCTGTTATATTTTGTTAGGGAGCTGTTATCTGGTTACCTTCTCATTGTTCTGTTGTTAGGCTGCTGGTTGGAGGAAAGGGAGGGGGTGATATCACTCCAACTTGCAGTACAGCAGTAAATAGTGATTGAAGTTTATCAGAGCACAAGTCACATGACTTGGGGCAGCTGGGAAATTGACAATATGTCAGATTTCAAAATGAAATATAAAAAAATCTGTTTGCTCTTTTGAGAAATGGATTTCAATGCAGAATTCTTCTGGAACAGCACTATTAACTGATGCATTTTGAAGAAGAAAAAATTCCCATGACAGTATCCCTTTAAGAAAAACCTTGAATGGAAAAAAACTTGAATCAGTGAGTTCAGATTTAAAAACCCAAATATGCAAATTGATCACATTTTGATTTTTGCCTCTTATGCAGAAAGAGGGCCCTAGCAATATAGGATGGCTGAAAGGGTTCAACTAGTAGGGAGATAATATATGTAGGTATAGGATCTGTTATCCAGAATCCCATTATCTATAAAGCTCCGAATTATGGAAAGATCATCTCTCATAGACTATGTTTCAATCAAATAATTCAAATTTTAAACATATTTTTTTTCTCTGTAACAATAAAACCCAATAAATTTTAAACATGTTTTTAGAAGACCGCGACTAAACTCACTGGGGTAGATTCATCAAAGAGTGAAGTTAAGAGTGAAGTTCCGCCACTAGAGGGAAATTCCACAGCTCTCAATTAATTTCTATGGGATTTTTAAATGCGTATTCATCAAAGGGTGAACTTTCACTTCACCCATTGATGAATATGCCTTGCAAAATCCTATAGAAATTAATTGAGAGCTGTGGAATTTCCCTCTAGTGGCGGAACTTCACACTTTGATGAATCTACCCCACTATCTCTAAAACTACGAATGTCAGTACATTTATTAATAGATCCGGAATAAAAATGTATGAATTGATAACTACAATGTTAGCTCTTATTTGTGCAGCTGCTAGAAAATAATCTTCATGTAACTGAAAAAATTATTCAGAAGCACACAAGGTGCCTCCCTCTAGCTGTTGCTGAACTACAGTTCCCACACTGCTACAAAAGTCTGGTTATTGATCTCTTGTTTAGAGTAAAGCCAGCTGGGAGTAATATATCCGTATATTGTTACAATAGTTTATTCGTTGTTGTTGCCTGTTTTGGGAATACTGAGTCTAAGTCAGCTAATGCCATCTAGTGTCTCTCTAAGATAATGTTGGAGCAGCATTGTTGTTTGGTATACCATATATTGTGAACCAGATTATATTAATATTATGTCATTTAGCCCCAAATACAAATAATATGTTTTACTTTTTATGGTTTAGAGAAAATGCCACATTTAAAACTATCCTATTCCTGCACCCAAGCCCGGGTGTAATCACTTGTCCATATGCTTGCACAGAATGCCATATTTGGCTCATTCCTTGAAGCAGATTCACTTGGACCTCAGCTCAGAGTCACATAACTAGGCTGGTCTAGCAATCTTCATAGGATGCAGGATTAATATGGCTGGGGCCTTATAGTGCTCAGCAGGGCCGCCATCAGGGGGCACGCGGGGTACTCATGTACCGGGCCCAGACTTGAAGGGGAGCCCGGCTCTGCTGCACTTTTCGAAATAGCTGGGCCCTCCTTGACCACGCCAAAGCCTTGCCGACTCTTCTGTCCTAAAAGCCGAACAGCTGAAGACACGAAAGCGTTGAAAAGACCAGAAGTCCCGAAAGTAGCGAAAAGACTAGAAGACCCAAATTCCTGAAGCAGCGAAAAGACCCAAAGTCATGAAAGAAGGCAATGTTGAAGTCCTGAAGCCACTCAATACTGAACACCAATTTATTTATTTGTATAATCCACTGGCCACCAATGTATTATTGTAACACTTTATAGGCCAATGTTTTTTTTAAAACTATTCTCTGGGGCACCAAGTTTTTTACCTGTAAGAGGCCCAATTTAAAAAAAAAAAAAAACTTTTATGGGGGCCCTGGCACCAATATTTTTTTAACTTATAGGGGGCTCTAGTCACCAATTATTTATTTTAACTTGTAGGGGAGCCCTGACCACCAATTTTTTGAAAAAAAAAAACTTTTATGAGGGCCCTGGTGCCACATTTTTTTTTAACTGATAAGGGGGGCCCTGACCATCAATAGCTTTTTATAACCTGTGTGTGGGAGTTTACCTTTTTAAGCTCTGTCTGTGTGGTGTTTTAACTGTGGTGTGGAGTGGGCGGGATCTAGGGTTGGCAGGGCCCATGAAAATTTTGTTATACGGCGCCCCGTGATTTCTAATGGCAGCCCTGGTGCTGAGATCCAAGATGGCTCCTAAAATATTAAAGGGCATGTAAAGCTCAAACAAGAAAAAGAAAAAATGTCTTACAAATAGACTGTTGGTGCACTGTAAATACCTTGCCTGCGATTTAAAAGAACCATCGGATGCACGTGCTACTGGCTTAATCGGTAAGCAGATACATCGACGTGGAGGAATAGACCTGGCTAGTTAACATTCGGGCTCCTCTAAAATCCGCCGTCAGTAAGTGCATATTGTTGCATTGGGCCATTCACGGAGTTCCAACTTTATTACCCTATGTAAAGTCCTTTATTATAGACGGAGACAGTCTTGGCGTTCTTACACATTGTAACAACCACTGATAAGCGATCCCTAAAGACACTTAAATGTGAGTAGTTCTGATATTAACAACAAACAGAACGATAAAGGGCATACTACACTATAGATTCATTTGTTATTGCAGGAAATTGGAAACTACATTATTTAACAGTTAATCCAACGCACCAGCTCTCTCACGATTTTTACTTATGTTTGTGTGAACAAGTGGGTTCATCTTATTACAAGGTGCTGCTATCAAGGTCGAAAAGCTGCGCAGAGCTCACCCCGAACTGAAATTATATTTACTACAACCGCTAGAGCACCGCTGCAGCATTTCAGAAGATTGAAGCTTTTAAGAATTGGAGAAGCAGAAACATTGATCTTGAATATGTATTCATGTATAAAAATATGAATGGAGAACACTTAATAAATGATTTATTTAAATTACTACATAAAGAAGTGAAGATATGGTGGGATATCGTAACCCTAGAAAAGTATCTAGAACAAGATCTCATACCACAAGTATTAGTAATCCACAAAGACCCCACATTTACTTTTAAGGAAAGGTGGAATTTCATTTTAAAAAGAACCTCAATGGATTTAATGAGTTTGATAGTAATGGATCATAAAACACAACTGGAAAAACTTGAAATAGAAATTAATAATATACAAGAACAACTAGAACCCGTCAAAAACATACAGGAATATAGAGATCAAGCCACATATCTGAAACTAAATCTAGTTAAAAGAGAGAAAGAAATTATAGAAAGAAAACGTGCCAAATTTTGGAGGGACAAAAATAGACCAAATAGGGATTTAGATAAAAAAGGAATACTCCTTCAAGTATCAGTATAGAAATATGAGAGACTACAATATAACACACCCGAAAGAAAGAGAATATCAGACAAACTCAAATAGAACAAATAGAAATCAAACACAAAAAACTGGACATACCCCTATAAAGAAATCATGACTCATGAAACCAATAGAATACAATACAATGGAAAGAAGGAACAACAGATGGATTTTCAGAAAAACAAACAAAAAGACAGAGAAAAGAGGACATATGGACAAATGGGAGGAGATCAGAGAATAGGCACACTATACAAAAAAAGGAAAACATTGGAAGACAAAAACGAGGAAAGAGAGGAGGAAGAAATTCTACATTACATGGAAAGACTAAACAAAAGGAGGATGTGGATCCCCTTTTAGGCATTTATAATCTAACTCAGAAAATACTGGAAACTAATGTAGTAAAGTTACTACAAAAAGGGTTAAAATTTGCACCTACCAATAATATCAATAAATTCCAAACATAGACACACACAAATTCATTAGAAAATCAAGCCTTAAAAAATGTTTTGCTAAAAAAAGATATTAGAGATAAAGTAGAATCAAACAGTAGTAATGAACAACAACATCCTCACACCCAATTAAAACCTAAATCTAGTTTTAACCCCTCGCATGCCAATAGCTATTTTATAAACACATTTAAAGAATACGTTTTGGAAGATCTGGAAAATATGGAAATACAAACCATTAGGAAACAAAATTTTACCAAAGGAGAAAGTATGGCACTTAAGAAGCTAAAAGAAGATAAAACCACATCAAATTGGCCGATAAAGGAGGTGGAATTGTCATTATGACAAGGGAATATTACGTAAATGAAATCAATAAACAACTCTCAGATACGGATACATATAAAAAATTGAAAAACAATCCTACATTTAAATATGAAACCGAAATAACTTCTTTATTGAAAGATGCAAAAACAAAAGGCATTTTAAATAAAAATGAACTTAACTACTTGAAGATTGATCATCCAAAGACCCCTGCAATTTATATTTTACCCAAAATACACAAAAATACAAAAACTCCACCCGGCTGCCCCATTACATCAGGTTGTAGCTCCTTAAAATCTTCAAATCTGTCAGAATACATAGACATTTTTCTCCAAAAGTATGTAACCCTCTTATCTGAAAGATACAATTGAAACCATCAAATGTATTAATAACTTCTCATGGAAGGAAGGATGCATACTCGGAACATGCAATGTAACTTCACTTTACACAATTATAGACCATAAATGGGGAGTACAAGCAGTGAAAAAAATATCTGGGTGAAGATTGTACATTAGAGAAAATGTTAAAATAATTTTTATAAAAAAGTATTGAATTCATACTAAATAAAAATAATTTTTGGTTTGAAAATAATTATTACCTTTAAACAAGAGGCAACGCTATGGGAACACGATTTGCTCCTAGCTATGCAAATCTGTTTATGGGGAATTGGGAATATGAAACAATCAAACCATCCCTTAAAGAAAGTAACGGATTACTAGCTGGGAAACGCTTTATAGAAGATTGCCTGTTTATATGGGACGGCTCAGAAGATTCATTAAAAGAATTTGTACTCAACCTTAACATCAACAATTACAATATTTAAATTAACCAGTGAATATAGTACTAACAAAATTAATTTCTTTGACTTGACTATTTCGGGGGAAAATGGCATACTGGAAACATCAATATACAGAAAGCCGACAGACTGCAATAGCTTCATATTAAAAGATAGCTGCCATCACAAAAACTGTCTGAATAACATTCCTTTCAGCCAATTCAATAGGATAAAAAGGAATTGCAGTAAAGAAAGTGACTACGAAAACGAATGTCAAATTCTAACGAATAAATTACTTGAAAAGAGATATGACGAAACAATAGTAAAGGAAGCCAAACTCAAATGTGATACAAAAGAAAGAAATTATTTATTGGACAATAACCAGAGGAAAAACACAACGAATAACTCAATTTCCTTCATCACAACTTACAATAATTCAAACAAAAAATTGGAAGTAGTGATGGGCGAAACGGCCGAGTTTCGCTTCGCCGGAAAATTTGCGAATTTCCAGAGAAATTCGCGAATTTTTCGCCGATTCGCGAAACGAGTCGCGCGACTCGTTTTTGGCGGCGAATTTTTTGGCCCGTTTCGAGAATTTATTCGCCAGCGGCGAATCGCGGGAATTCGCCGCGAATTCGCCCCTGGCGAATAAATTCGCCCATCACTAATTGGAAGCCATAATAAAAAAACATTGGCATATACTTCGGAAGGATAAGGATCTTCAAGAATTTTTACCAACGAATAGAAAAGTTATAGAAAACCTACCATACTTAAACAAATTCTAGCACCAAGTTGTTTACCCTCTATTAATCACAAAATTCTTTTCTTTGGAGACACAAAAGGATTTTTTCGTGTAAAAATTGTAAGGGTTGTAAAACTAATAAAAACGAAGATAGAAAAATAACAACCTTTTTTACAATTAAAACATCCATTACACGTAACAGCAACAATATTATATACTTGTTACAATGTCCTTGTAACCTTCAATATGTAGGAAGAACAAACAGAACCTTGAAAACTAGGATACATGAACATATGAATAACATCAGAAAAGAAGTTTTGACATACAGGGGACGATTTACTAAATTCACATGAATAGATCGAAGTCCAATCGAATTCAATCGAATAACGATCAAGGGATCATAGGATTAATTCAATTGGTCGAATATGCAAATTTGACTTATACGACCACCGAATAGCGAACGATCGAATATTCGATAATCAAAGGATTTAAAATTTTAAAAATATTCGACTGCCTACTTCGCCAGATTGAACCTACCGAATTGTAATTGAAGCCTATGGGAACCCTCCCATAGGATTCGTACGATCGTAGTCTTCGATCGTTCGAATCGTCCGAATCATTCGATCGTCGAATGATCGAAGATCGAATAAAAGGGTAGCCTAAAACTATTCGATTAGCATTCGAAAATCGAATGCTGATCGAATATCGAGGAAAAACTGATTATTTTTGGGTAAATTTAGTAAATCTGCCCCACAGTGTTTCTGCACACTTCAAAACCCACCATAATGCTGACCCTTCTTTATTGAGATTTGCAGGGATTGTCCAGATAAAACCACATTAGAGGGGAAGCAAAATTGTACAATTGTAACAATTTCACAAGAAGACACATATTGGATTCACAAATTAAAAACTCTAACACCAAAGGGTCTAAATATAGAAATAGATCTAAAGTGCTTTTTAATGTATGTATGTAAGTATATTTTTATTTGTATAGCGCTCCTTGAGGGCAAAGCACTGTACAGCAACAATAATTTAGTAGTAACAAACAAGGGATCACTGCATTAATAAGTAACAATAAGTGCATTATTATAAATACAATTTGCATAAATATAAAATATAATTACACAGTGTTGAGGAGACAAGATGATGGAGGACCCTACCCCTTGTGGCTTACAGTCTAAATGGGAGGGTAACTTACGGACACAATTTGGAGGGGTAAATAAATGAATTAAATTAATACTTTTGATTTTACTCATAAATTAAGTAATTTCATATATTTACAACATTTGATTGTTTTGATAAATAAAATGTTTTAAAAAATCATTGTTTAATAAAGGATTTGATGCTATTTTAATAATTAATTTGAATCAATTGTCAATTAGGGAAATTAATCAATTTGTAACCCTATTTAAACCACGTGTGTAACCACCAGTAATGCCACTGATGAAGTAGCAAACTACGAAACGTGTTGGGCTGTTTTACAAATACATATTTCAACTTTAGCACAAATCCAAGTTGCATAGCCACTGTTTTTTCATAAAAGTTTCCTGCCACCAACATCGGATCGCCGGACAGAGAACACTTGCAGACGAGCCGCTGATACCGAGCGAGGCATGCCACCTTTCACGGGAAACGGCGCCATTACTGCCTGCGATTTAAAAGAACCGTTGAATGCACGCGCTTCTCGCTTGATCGGTAAGCAGATACATCGACGTGGAGGGATGGACCTGGCAAGTTAACATTTGGGCTCCTCTAACAGCTGCAGTCCAGTAAGTGCATATTGTTCCATTGGGCCATTCACGGAGTTCCAACTTTATTACCCTATGTAAAGTCCTTTATTATAGACGGAGACAATCTTGGCGTCACATTGTAACAACCACTGATAAGCTACAGACACTTAAATATGGGTAGTTCTGATATTAACAACAAACAGAACGATAAAGGGCATACTGCACTATAGATTCATTTGTTATTGCAGGAAATTGGAAACTACATGATTTAACAGTTAATCTAGCGCACCAGCTCTCTCACGGTAAAAACCTTGAAGTTCTTGGATGTAGCACCTGTTAAACTCTGTATCTACCCCTAAAGGATATACCCAGTGTGTCTTGCTTTTCACCAAGACCACACTTCTGTGCAGTCCTGCAGACCAGGAATCCAGAGCATGCACATATTCATCTGGCTCTTGCCTGCCACAGTCATCCCTGACCTCCAGACTGCCCACCCACCAAACAAGAGCCAATAGCAAACTAAAGATGGCCATACACGCACAATATTATCCTACTAAACTACTTTTTGTCCAATATTCGGTGTGTGTATGGTGAGCCACCGATCCTTCATGCAACCCATATCGATCGTTAAGTCCATCTGGCAGGTTGGAAAAATTTTGGTAGATTTCCTGCAGTTGTTAGAGAGTATCTGAATGTGTTTGGTAAATTGTTTGACAGTCACCATATTTGGTGATTCACATGGGCGTGTGTTGATTTGTCGGGGGTTTTTTTTTATCGTTTGTACCGCATAAACACCTATATGTCTGCGAGACCCGCTGCGAAAGCCGACGCGCACACAAGGAGAGGAGAGTGCTGCTCACTCCATCCAACCTCCGCCATTATCATCCGTCTACAACGAGAACCAGCAGACCAATTTGGAGGCTGAGACCGGGAGAGGGATAAAAAAAAAGTGGATACACAAATCTAAAGTCTGGTAAGTAGAATTGACCCGCAGGGCATCCTACTTAAGCTCCGACTTTACTACTCTATTTCAAGTTTCTGCTGCAGATTATACCTACTAGATTACAACACGTGAGACCATTTCACTGAATACAATACTGATGAGCACTCGCTAAAGAGATCTTAATGTGAGTAGTTCTTGCTTGAAGTGTATCCTAAGTGTCAAAAACGTATTACACTATAGAGTGGTTTTTATTATTACAGGAAATCTCCAATAAAAAGCGCATTTTTTACAATACTTAACTTATTTACGTCAGTGAACACGTGGGTTCACATTTTTCAACGTTGCTGCTTAGATTAAACAAGGCTGCACAGAGTTCATCATCCACTGAATCCGCAAACACAATAATATCTATTTTTTCTGGAGACAGTGATGTAGACAGTAGTGTGGAAAATCCAGAATCGATTTGTTAAAATACCAAAGTCCTTTTCAACAACTCGTCTTGCACGTGACAGTCTATAGTTAAATATCTTCCTTGCTGGTGTCAGTGTCTTCTGTGGAAAGGAATTTACATTTTCTCATTTTCCCCTTACGCTGAGGGCCTTCATTCTTGTTGAGAACGTTTGTTCATTTGGTCACACAAAGAATACGTTATGTCACTTCCGGAATTTACATTGCGTAATCTACGACCATAGTCTTTATGTTAATGTTTACTTTCGACAGACTGTTCTCTGCCAAACTTTTAAGATAGTACTCTTTGAAATAATGCTGGATTGGCCGTACTTAGCGAACAATCGATATCTGATCATTCGTCACTTCACGACTATATCGGTACATCTATGGCCAGCTTTAGCAATATGTTGCCATAGCAACAGACAACTTTAAATCAAAGTGCTTGCCCAAATCTCTTTAGTGCAGATCTCTGCGGTTTCCTACCAACTTAGCGGTATCTTTAGTGTTAGCTACAGTACCACCACACTACAGCAATTATCAGTGGTCACAGGTCTGTGCTGCAGCTTGATTTTTTGACTATTCATTTGGTGCATTTCACTATCTACTTCATTTACTGTTTTTGCTCACTGTCACTACGCCTATTTTATCTCACTACTTCCATTTGATTTACTGCATTCATTCAGCCTATTCAATTAATTTTTATTTTCATCATGTGTATTACCTGCAAGAAAATGTCTTATTAGATTTGTAATAGTTGTTCACAGATAAGATTTATTTATTATTAACCATAAACTGAGCAATATATGTATATTGGCTGTCAGATGAATAATGTATCCTGACTCTTGATAAATTTAAAAAGCATGATAGTTCCCTTGACTAGACAGCACCTTTGCTCAGTAGTCTGGAAAAACATTTATAAACATGTATAACACCAAGAGCATTTAATTTGTCACTATCAGTATTCCAAATATGGCTCTCAGACACCACCAACCATTAAACATTTGTTCTTTGATGACTCAATCTTATTGTTATACCTACTTCTTTTCAGCTACTTCTTTTCAGCTACTTCTTTTTAGCTACTTCTTTTTAGCTACTTCTTTTATAGCAACATCTTTTTGTTATGTAGCTGATTGCTGTCCAACTGGCAGTCTGTGCCCACCCCCTTGTGTGGCCCCCCACATGTAAGTCTGGCTGCTGTGACTGCTTACCTTGTGTAAGCTTTAAAGGGTATCAATACTGAGATTAACTGCCCCCTGCATTGTTTACACTCCAAACTCAAACTATAATCATGTGTGGCCGTGCCACATGAAAGTCTGCCTGCTGTGACTGCTTAACTTGTGTAAGGTTTTAAAAGTATCAGTACTGTGATAAAGGCACCT
Source organism: Xenopus borealis (assembly GCA_024363595.1). Classification (NCBI taxonomy): domain Eukaryota; kingdom Metazoa; phylum Chordata; class Amphibia; order Anura; family Pipidae; genus Xenopus; species Xenopus borealis. Next base: position 216,129,242 of record CM044431.1, on the reverse strand, counting down.
ACATTGTTTACACCTTAAATTCAGGCTCTAATCACTTGTATTGTTCACAAATATTATTCCCCCTGCATTGTTCACACCTATAACACCTCTGTTGTTCATGTTTATAAAGCCCTGTACTGATCCCACCTCACAAAATAGCTGGAGGGCACCAGCATTGTATCAGTGTATGTAACACAGTATAAACTGTTAATCTTAGAGTCCTGGTAGGTTTCCCTGTCTCCTACTCTATTCTGCCTGCCCTATGCTACCTGTGGGTGGACTTACTCTGCATTACCTTTTGCACTGTTACTAGCAATTTTTTTATTGTTAATAATTGCATTTTGCTATTGATGTGTTGCATTAAGTTTAATGAATTTACTTTTACATAATTGTTAATATTTATGTTTCCGCTTCATTGAAAAAATGCCCAAATATATTATTTGTGTATATCTGTAACGAACAAGACAAAAGGACAAATATCCCAATGTTACGTTACACTTTTTCCCAAACAATCTTAACCAATTTGTAATTGGCTATGACAAACATCTCAATACAGAGATTATTTACAGTCTACTGCCAATGAAATTGATGCATAAATTAAGAAAGGCAGGCACAGAATATGCTCGGAACATTTTACTCAGGATTCATTTATGAATCAAGGTTCAAAGAGGGTACTTAACCCAAATACAGTACCAACTATTTTTTAGAAAACAACCAAATCCTGTAATTGCCAGGGAAATGGAATTTACTCCATGCATGCTTGGATTTTTTCTATTTCCAGGACTGGTTTGTGAGGTGGCCGTACCTCTACCACTGAGCAC
>CM044431.1:216078233-216090399 GCA_024363595.1 Xenopus borealis | reverse complement strand
TCCGAATTACGTAAAGGCCGTCTCCCATAGACTCCATTATAATCAAATAATCCAATTTTTAAAAACAATTTCTCTGTAATAATAAAACAGTAGTTTGTACTTGATCCCAACTAAGATATAATTAATCCTTATTGGAGGCAAAACCAGCCTATTGGGTTTATTTAATGTTTACATGAGTTTCTAGTAGACTTGAGGTATGAAGATCCAAATTACAGAAAGATCTGTTATCCAGAATACACCATGTCCTGAGCATTCTGGATAACAGGTCCCATACCTGTATCTTAGTTGTGATCAAGTTCAAGGTACTATTTTATTATTACAGAGAAAAAGGAAATTATCTTTAAAAAATTTGGATAAAATAGAGTCTATAGCAGACGGCCTTTTCCGTGCCTTTACCTGTGCAATGATTTTGTGGCTTATTATTATTATTATTATGCCCTTTTCTTTCTGTGCAGTTCCTCGTCTATTCAGTCTTTCATTCTGATGTTGACACTAGTAACCAGACTGTTGAGACCGCAAACTGCAGAGGTGCTGAATAAAATAAGAGAAATAACACGAAAAAACCCACAAATAAAGAAAAGCAATTGCAAATTGTCTCAGAACATCAGTGTAAAGGTCATACTAAAAGTTAACTCAAAGAGGAACAACTCCTTTAATGTAAGTTAATAAAATGTAATAAAAGGGCCAAAGTCTGCCCTATAGAGAAAACAGCTGAGCAGCAAATCTTCTGGTTTACATTAGCCCTTATTAGTCCTCTCAAACAGTCCATTCAGCCTATACTGTATATAATTCATCCCCCCCCCCCTCAAGCTATCAAAGGGCAAGTAATCCTAAAATGAGATTTTACACTGCAGTCCATGATATCTAGAGATGCACCAAATCCACTATTCTGAATTCGGCCGAATCCTTTGCGAAAGATTTGATTGAATCCTGTTTTGCATATGCAAAGTAAGAGTGGGAAGGGGAAACATTTTTTACTTCCTTATTTTTGTGACAAAATGCCACACTATTTCCCTCCCCGTCCCTACTTCGCATATGCAAACTCGGCCTGGCAGAAGGATTCGGACAAATCTGAATCCTGCTGAAAAAGGCAGAATCCTGGATTCAGTGCATTCCTAATGATAATGCATCCGTAATGATCCCATCTTGCTCTTATAAAGACTTGTTCGTTCTACTTGAGAATTTCCTATTAGCAAATTCAAGGTCAGGCAATGCTTCTTTAGCCTGTTATTTGTATTATGTTTCATTTTCTGGCGACATTCGCTTCTATAGTTAGCGGCTACAGCAATCGCAGTAAATGCACAAATAGCGTCACTATCAGCCGACACAAATACACACGCATGCTGCTCTGCTTAAAGGAGAAGGAACGGCTGGAGGCACTTGGGGGTTCCAAACGTTAGGCACCCCCAAATGATTGTATCTACCTACCTGACACCACGGGCTGGTGCTCCTATCAGCAGAAATCTGCACCAGCCCAGGGCAATACCAGTGAGCACCACAGAGTGATCCACTTCTGTTTTCTTCAGTCTTCAATCCCCCCGGACCGACGCATGTGCAGTTTAACGAAAAAGCGGACTTTTTAGTTAAAGGGAAAACGTTTTTTTCAAAACTCATCAGTTACTAGTGCTGCTCCAGTAGACTTCTGCACTGAAATCCATTTCTCAAAAGAGCAAACAGATTTCTTTATATCCAGTTATGAAATCTGACATGGGGCTAGATATTTTCCCAGCTGCCCCTGGTCATGTGACTTGTGCCAACACTTTAGGCGGGAGCTGCTTTCTGGCAGGCTGTTGTTTTTCCTTCTCAATGTAACTGAAGGAGTCACAGTGGGACATGGGTTTTTACTATTGAGTGTTGTTCTTAGATCTACCAGACAGCTGTTATCTTGTGTTAGGGAGCTGTTATCTCGTTACCCTCTCATTGTTCTGTTGTTAGGCTGCTGGGGGGGTGGAGGGAGGGGGGTGATATCACTCCAACTTGCAGTACAGCAGTAAAGAGTGATTTAAATTCATCAGAGCACAAGTCACATGACTTGGGACAGCTGGGAAACTGACAATATGTCTAGCCCCATGTCAGATTTCAAAATGAAATATAAAAAAATCTTATTCTAAATCTGATTTCACTGCAGAATTCTGCTGGAGCAGCACTATTAACTGATGCATTTTGAAAAAAAACTTTCCCATGACAGTTTCCCTTTTTAGTTCGCTTTTCATTCAACTGAGCATGCGCAGCCACGTGAAGGCAGAAGAGGACGAAAGTGGATCGCTCCGTGGTACTCACTCATATAACCCAGAGCCGGTGCAGATTTCTGTAAATCAATATGTTATTGGTCAACCCGTTTGAAATAAAAAAAATAACAAAATGGTATAAAGGTGATACCCTTACTGGCTAACTAATATAATCATAGCAAGCTTTCAGAACATTTTAGTTCCTTTTGAGTGCCTAACGTTTGGCACCCCCATGTGCCTCCAGCCTTTTCTTCTCGTTTTAATAACAAAGAAATGTTTTATTTTGTCACAAAAGCAAAGATAAAGTTTTCATGTATTTGTTAGAAGGAGGGGAAACCTGATTGACTATACTCAATGCCCCACTAGGGTGTGAGCGCTGTCCCTAGGAAGACTAGAGAGCTGAATACCTTTATGACAAAGGTAACAAGGGGCACTTTTAGGGTTTCCACCTTATTAAAAAAAAATACTGGCTAGTGCTGGGGGGGGCGGAAAAAAAAGGGCAGGGAGCGACATAAAATGGGCGGGGAGCGACACAAAGGGGGCGGGGTCATGGAAAAGACACAAAAGGGCGTGGCCATGACGCTTAAGGTGGCAGAGCCACGGCACCGTCGGGGAACAAATAAGTTTAAAGTGAAGGGCCGAGAGCTTTTTGTAAGGGTATTACAAATTACCGGCAACTACAGTGCCAGTAAATTTGTAATACCGGCCCTTGCGGCTAAACCGCTAAAATACCGGCTGGGTGGCAACCCGAGTCACTTTTAGGGGCGACCTCTTGGCTAGACCCACATGCATTCGTTTCACTGGCAGGCTGACACTGTATATATATATATATATATATATATGCAATAAATTTACGTTTTTAAGAAATAAAGGGGAAATTCACAGCTGCTGCTCATTTTTGGAATAAAAAGTTTTTTTTTTTTTGCAAAGCATCTTTATTTAGCAATCAGCTTGTTTAAATATCTACATGGATAAAGAGTAAAATGTACAAAGGAATCAGCAGCCTCCTGTTATTGTGGAGAGACCTTTTTCTTGACAAAGCCCTGAAAGAAACTTTGTTGGGTTCGATAAACTTGAAGCCATAAGATAAAGCAGTGCTAAAACAAAGTGTGTGGAAATAGGAGTGTAAATATTTGAATCCGTGTAACTGGGTAATAAAACGATACCATGTCATGCCCCGTGTCATCCTGGCTTTATTCCTCCTCCAGAAACTGCTCCCTGGTGCAAAACAGCAACACAAATATGTTTAACTATTACAGAGAAAAAGGAAATCACAAGTAAAAAAATGTTTTTTTTTATTATGTCTATGGGAGATGACCTTTCCATAATTCAGTGCTTTCTGGATAACAGAACCCCTACCTGTATTAAGGTTGCACAAAGCTGCTTATTGAATGAAAGCAATCTTCATAGATTGGGGCCGCCATATTGGTTCCATGTAGTAGGGTTGCCACCTTTGCCTGTGGCTAAACCTGAACAAAGGGGGCAGGGCAGATGGGTGGAACAGTGATGTTGGGGGTGGGCATGATGACATCAGAGGCAGGTACAATGATGTCATGGAGTTAAGATGCTGGGTCATGTTTATTGAAAATGTTTTGAAAGGAAAACCCTTTGCAAACTGAGATGTCCAGTTGAAACCCTACCTCTAGATCTACTCTGCCCGACGAGTAAGACCAATCCTTTAATTACAGGTATGGGATCTATTATACAGAAATCCGTTATCCAGAAAACTTTGAAATAAAGCAATGCTCATTTAGAAAAACTATTTCTTTTTTTTTTTTTTGATTGATTGATTTACTTATTTCTGAAGAAATTCAAGAAGATACTAACTGCACTTGATAATAAGTAAGCCATGTCAAGGTGATTATCTTGGTATTTAATTGGTTTTCATTTATTGGACAGATTATTGTTCAGGTTTCACAAGGCTGAAAACCGAACAGAAAGTTGAGACCCAAACAGACCTTAGAAAAACTAGGTGGCAAACCCTAGTTCCATGCCTTTTCATTGTGTGAATGAATACTTATCCCGTGATGTACTCAAAGCCATTGCTATGGTTTCGACACATAGATCCACTCCAAGTCTGCCTCAAGGAGCACTTGCATTAGATGGATGTGATTTCAGCCAAAACTCTGATTACTATAAAGCTGCAGGGGTGGTAGGAAGTCAAGGTGCATATTTGGGACAATTGATTAGAATAGGTAGGTATGGATACGACTGCTCAGACGAATCTGCGAAACAAATTCATTGATGCATAGTCGAGTAACCCCTTCAAGGGGTGGATATGGAATCCAAGGGAGTGCACGTGTTATTCATATTCTTCATTAAGATCTGTGAACCACATATTTAATTAATAAGACACCTAGGGAAGCCAATCATTGGCGTTAGGGGTGTGGTACTCACTATTTAATGTTTGAGCTAGTATGTGAACACTTTGCACTTGATAAAGAGCTTTGAACTCGAAACATGTCGTGTTGATACATCAATAAAAGTCACCCTTTTGCAGCAGATTCGTCTGAGCAGTCGTATCCATACCTACCTATTGAATTGATTGATGCAGCTTTTGGATGGAAGCAAGGTGTGTTGATACAAAAGAATAATATTATTAAGGAATGTGGTACCAATCTCCTTTGTGAACCGACAATTGATTAGAAGACCTGGATTTGTGGAAGGATCACAAAGTCCTAGGGTGGAAGAATTTCAAGGGTGGTTTGCTACCCAGCTGCATCAAATGTGTTCAGAAGTACAGAAATCACGGGGGCCCGTACAGCCACTGGCCCCCAAGCCCCACCCCAGTAAAAAGTCCACACAGACATCAATGATGGCCAGGGCCCCCCTATAAGTTAAAAAAAACCTTTGTGCCAGGGCCCCTCATAAAAGTTTTTACAAAAACATTGGTGGTAAGGGCCCCCTACAATATCTAGTATAGGTAATTCTAAAACTACTGGGCTGAGTAATCATTGAAGACGTTTCACTAATCATCCGAACAGCTTCTTCAGTTCAGCTGACTGGTATAGGAAATCCTCTGCAAATAAACTCTTTCGGAGGTATACTGGAAAATCACTCCTATGGATCAATATCTGTTGTTCGATTCCCACCATCTGTTGGAACACAAACTGGGTGTCATTAGAACTCTGCACCACAGGGCGGAATATGTGGCAACTGAGTCCAAGGACAAGGAGCATAATCATCTCAGAGGAGCTTTGAAAGCGTGTGGCTACCCAGACTGGGCCTTTGTCAAAACAGCAGCAACCAAGCCCAACAGGAACACCAAAAGAAATAACCACCCGGAGAAACATAGTAGGCGAAACATAGTCATCCCATATATAGCTGTAGTGTCAGTGAAACTCTGGATGATTTTCAACAATGACCACATTCCTCTGTTTTTCAAACCTAGCAACACACTGAGACACAAAGGATCCAACTCCTAAAGAATAAAAAAGCAATGTGGTATACGCAGTCCCGTTTAGTGAGGAGTGCACTGATTATACATTGGGGAGAAAAGTAACTGCTCACCAAATGCATGGCTCCGCATAGGAGGGGGAACTCTACAGGACAAGACTCGGCTGTCTTTATACACCTAAAAGACAAGGGACACTCCTTTGAAGATAGATCTCCAAATCTTGGATAAAAAAAGACCACTAGTTTGAAAGAGGCAATTCATGTCAAGGTGGAGAAACCATCCCTGAACAGAGGAAGGGACCTTCGCCACCGCCTGTCTGCTACATACAACGCTGTTTTAACATCAGTACCCCGGCTATTTCAGCACACTTCACAGATCCATTAATGCAACTCTCACAAGTAACACCTTTATCTAGGCGATGGTAATCCTATCACAGTAACTACACAGAATCACACCCCTGTGAGTTTCAGCTGTCACCTCTCTGAAGAGTTGCAATGTCCCATTGTGATTGGATTATATGCTGAGGATTTCCTATATCAGTCAGTTGAATTGAAGAATCTGCTCAGATGAGTAGTAAAACGTCTTCAATGATTATGCAAGTCCAATTGTTTTAGAATTACTTATACCAGATATACCATGGCCTCGATGAATGAAAATTGAAAATTAGTCATTTGGCCCCCCCTACAAGTTCAACATAAATATTGTTGACCATTGGTGTCAATGCCCCCTTGTAAACACTCTGTAAGGCTATTGTTGTACTACTTTTTTATTACTCATCTTTCTATTCAGGCCTCTCCTATTCACAGGGTCCGGCCCCCCACCCCCTCCTGTGATGTGATCACCGCGTGGGGGCCATTTGGTGAGCACGTGTGCATGCACGCCGGTGCTGCTAGGTGAGCAGAACCAACGTTTTTTTTTTGTTAAATCCAAATACTGTGATAGGGGGTCTGGCCCGGCGGTGGCCCATGAGGGTCGGGGCCCGCCGGCCCAGTCCGACCCTGCCTATTCATATTCCAGTCTCTAATTCAAATCAGTGCATGATTACTAGGGTAATTTGGCAGATTGCTGGAGAGCACTGTAGTGCCAGCGTCATGTATTCAATGTTTCTGGCTAACTGCTGGCTCAGATTGTTTGCAACACGGCACAACAGATCACAAAGGCTTAAAAGCATCACTGTGTGTGTCCCATCCCAAACTATTGGGCATGTTTTGTATACAGATGAAACAGGGTTAACTCTGCACAGGAATTGTCTCGCAGTCATGTGCTCCTGTGCTGAGCCTACAATATTCACTTGTGCCAATCAGCCGGTCACTCAGCTGAAAACTCATTCATCTGCATTTGCTTTGAAAGAGAAGCTTGTGTTATTAAAGGGCACCTGTCCCATGAAGGCTGTTTCCCCCCACTACAGGTTCAGGGCAGAAACAAGGGGACTAGGAATTCAAACAGATGACCAATAAGCTCCACCTGCTGGCTAGTTTCTCAGGGTTACTAGACCTGGAGAGCTCCTAGGCTCCAGGGAGAGATACAATAAATCTATATTGGTATTCCTCTGTGTTATATATATATATTAGGGAAGCACCGAATCCTTGATGAAAGATTTGGGCGAATACAGAATCCTTATTTGCATTAGGAAGTCAGGAAGGGAAAAAGTGGAAGAAACATTTTTTACTTCCTTGTTTTGTGGCAAAAAATTACGTGCTTTCCCTTCCTGCCTCTAATTTTCATATACAAAGTAGGATTGGGATTAGATTCGGCCATGCAAGAGGATTCGGACGAATTTGAATCCTGCTGAAAAAGGCCAAATTCTGGCTGAATCCCAAACTGAATCCTGGATTTGGTGCATCCCTTAGGGCCCTTACAGAAGAGCGGTTTTTACCTGCGTTCCGGTTTCATGCGTTCATTGCAGAGGAATGCAGTAGATGCACTGAATTCTTTTCAATGTGGCTGTACTCGCACAGACGCAAGTGCCGAACGCAGGTAAAATGCAACATGTGTGAATACAGCCATATTGAAAAGAATTCAGTGAATCTACTACTACTGTGCTCCTCTGCGGCTGAACACATGTAACCGGAACACAGGGCAGCGAAGGTAAAAAACGCTCATCTGTAAGAGCCCTCATATATATACATATATATATATATATATATACGTATTCCAAGGAATGACGCACTCCAGGACTTCATAATGAGATTAAAAAATGAAGTTTATTTGTTATTTGTCCAGTCTAGACCTTTCTCAGTGTCTTGAGAAACGTTGAGAAATAAACTTCATTTTTTAATCTGATTACGAAGTCCTGGAGTGCGTCATTCCTTGGAATACGAATATTCACACGATATATCACAGCACCCAGGCAGTAAAACTTTGCTGGATTGGAGTGCACCACAACTTGAACTGTATATATATATAACTTTTCATGGACGCGCACTCCAGTTTTCTGTATATTATTTGACCCAGCACCCACATATACAGGAATAAATCCGGCTGCTTGCAACTGAATATATAGTGAATAAAGCACCCCCTCTTGTAAACCATAAGGATATTATAAGTTACCTGAGGAGTTTCACAATTATATAAAAACACAAGGTCATGGAACTCCGAGGTGACTTCTAATATCCTCATATTTTGCAACTGGGGGTACTTTATTTATTATAATACACAAGTTTCAGTGAGTCGTGACAAAAATGACATCATCACTATATATAACTGATAACATGACTACTCACCATTTATAACTGATTACATCACTACTCACCGTTTATAACTAATGACATCACTACTCACCATTTATAACTGATGACATCACTACTCACCATTTATAAGAATATAATTTACAAGATATTCATGGCTTTGTTGTATATGTATATATATATATAATTGCAACAGGCTACAGGTTGCTGAATCCTGGCTGAGAGGTTGAAAGCACTAAGACTAATGTCATGTTCAATGGGAGGCAGAGCCCAGAGTGCTGGGCCCCATACAGGCTATAATCATGCCCCCCACTCCCAAAAGGCTTCCCCTGTCATATACTCAGGGTCGGACTGGCCCGGAGGGATACCGGGAAAAAAAACGGTGGGCCCCGACCCTCATGCATCCCTGTCGGGCCAGACCCCATTCTCCCCTCAATTTGAAAATAAAAATTCTCTTGACGTGCGGCGTGGGCATGCGCAGTGGTGTGCACCTGCAATAGGTGAGATAGGGAGGCGAGGGGGGCCCTGGATGGCAGTCCCGGTGGGCCCCAGGCAGACCTTGCATATACTACTGTCTTATGCAGTGTCTTATGCAGTGTCTTATGCAGAAAAGCCCCAAGTTACGTAACCCACCTCACAAGGGAAAGCCCAGGCAGCAGCTGCTGAAGGAAAAGCAAAGCTCTGGGTATATTTCCAGGCCAGCAAACAGCCCAAGCACATAGGGCTTTCAGATTAAGGAAGGATAAGGCTTCTCCGGAACCTAAATCCACCTTACTTTCTACCTGAAATAGTAGCGTTGGCATCACATCTCCTAATTCCTTCTGGCTACCATAGTAACCAAGCCCCTCTCCCAGACCCCTCCTAGAATAAGCCCATTTGCTCTCCAGCCTGGGGAAGGGGGGGCAGTGGGACGGGAGCTGCTTGTGTTCTCAGGCACCCTCCTCTCCCATTCACATGGAATCCTCCCTTATTTTTCTAGAATGGATGATAATGATGAGCTGCATCAGCAACACATGAACGCTCTGCAGCAGCAGCTCCAGCTTCTTTCCTACGGTTCAGGGGGCTCTGGCTACCCCTGGGAATTGGGCACCTCCATGGCTCCACCTGAGCATCTCTAGTCTTCAGGGGGAACCAGGTAAGTCTCCCAGGAAATACTGCCTATACATTTGTTTATATAGTTAACTGCTGCTGGAGAACTACATTTCCCAAGATTCCCTGACAAACCAAAGTGGTTGTGATGTAACTGCATTTGAGGGGCTGCCTATTGGACCACCCCATGGTCCTATATCCATATCCAGGTATAATATCTGTTAGATGGGGGACGTGTCCATGCTCTGCTGGGGATCATGCAAATGATGTTTATCATGGGACTGGAGGTGGGAGCCCTTTTTTTACAAGGCACCATGAGAGTGCCAACCGGTGTAGGCCTTACTGATTATTTCCGTGTGTAGCTTATATGTGTGAATCAGGTTCAGTCACGTTGACTGATGGATTTTCCTGTGTTCAGTCACTGACCACTAGCCGTGTAACCCTTTAGTGTTCATGGGCTGCCCCAGTGGGTTCTATCATAACTCCCAGCACTTGGTTTGAGTTCTCCTTGTTTGTTTACCTCTTCCAAATACACATGTCACTTGTGCATCACTCATGCTTCCAGGTTGTGGTGTTGGCAGTTCAGTTGGCCGCAGCTCTGTCTGTCTCACTGCGTTTCATGGTTCATCCAGTTAATAAGAATGCAGCAAGGTACTGTCTTTTTAATTGGTGGGGGGCACTGCTATGGTACTGCCATTTTTTGGTTTGGATTTGCTCTGTCCTGGTAGAGAACTCGGGAGACTCGTGATAGCGATACTGGTGATGCCAAAAGTACTGACTACATTTCCCAGCAGCCCCAGAAACTCTTTCCTATATTCCAGCCTTATGTGCTGATGCTCTCATTAGTGGAGATGTCTAATACCATCCTTAGAGATCATGGCGTCAGCTGCCTTCTACTTCATCGATTAGAGGAAATGCCGAACTCCCCGCGGTCCTGGGGCCCATTAAATGAACGAGTAGAGCTAAAATATGTCATTCTATACAGGGTGTTTATTTCTCATGTTTGCGCTGTTTGTTCAGCATACAATAAATTGTAGAGCCAACCATACTTGGGTCAATATAAGTGATGGCTCAGGCTCTGTAGACCAAATCAGTAGCTTATTGGCTTGTGTTTTATTGGACCCCCCCCCTGGGGTCCTCATCTGACAGGGATCAGTTATGATCCAATTGTTGGCTTTGTTGCTGAATCAGGGAAAGATCCAGATTCAGTAGACTGGTGACCAATCAGGTGTGCTGCACTGAGACCTAATAAAGCTAACTGCTGATCGGTTGCTACTGTGCCCCTTTTACTCCTGTTACCCTTAAAAGTGAACACAGAGTCAACCTCTCTAATAAGACATTGAAAGCTTCCAGCCTCCTGTTTATAACCCTCCCGTAGTATTGGACGGCTCTGCAGTGTAATGGGCCAATGTAATTAAAGCCTCAAATTTTGCATCAGGTCTAGTAACGCCATAGCGACCATTCAGATATTGACTCATGCTGCCATTAAATACTAAATGCTGATTGGTTGCTATGGGTTACAAGAACTAGTTCAAACCTTGAGTCTTTTAATTCCACAACCCGACAAATGCCGTTTTCTGGAGAGAAAATGTATATTTTTGTGTATTTAGTTTAGATATTCTAATTGGAATCTATAGCGAAATGTAGTTACAGCAATATTTGCTGCAGTTCAGTAACCCATAGCAACCGACCAGCAGTTATACCTGTCTCTAGTGCAGTTACAGCTGCGACTGAACTTATTGGGTCATTGGACATGGAATAAACCTCTGCAGTTGTTGTTTCCCCTAGAGCAGTGATTCCCAAACTCTGGGGCTGCCCCTCCAGGGAAAGCTTGAAGACAAATCACAAGAAGATTTTTCTGTCCTAAGTGCACCTGAAACAGGACTGGACTGGCAATCTGTGGGTTAGGGCAAATGCCAGATGGGCTGCTATAAGGTCCCATAGAAAGTCAGTATTTAGTGGGCTGGTGGGGACTGTTTGGGCCTCTATGTGGGCTGATTGGGCCTCTGTGTACCTGAAATGCCAGGGCCTATTTTGATTCTCAGTCCAGTCCTGACCTGAAAGCCCAGCTTGAGAGTCAATTAGGAGGAGATTTTGTGGTGAAACATTATTTTTTGCCATAGATTTTCTTGGAACTGTGGCTGATCCGCTGCTAAATTAGTGCAGTGCGGAGGCAATAGGAATAAAAAGAAAGACCAGTGTTGTATTTTCTTGCTCATTACAGTGAGTCACTGGATATACAGTAGGATATAGATCTGGAACTTATTCAAACCATACAAGAAATTATTAAAAGTTTAGTAGACCTTTAAGTTAACTTTTTTAGTATATTAGGGAAGAATTACATTGACGAATTTACCTGCGTTTACCTCCATTCCGAAGTGACGCAAGGAAGCGCAGGCATCACGTGGGATGCAACGAATCTAATGTAAGTAATAGGAATGTCACATGCAGAAGCTGATTGCATGCGACACATCGGATGAAGACGCCACATGCAGCGTTCCATTCTGACAGTTGTGTCGGATGAAATCAGCTTCTGCATGTGACATTCCTATTACTTACATTAGATTCGTTGCATCCCACGTGATGCCTGCTCTTCCTCGCGTCTTGTCGGAACAGAGGTAAAATCGCCTATGTAGTTCTACCCTTAGAGAATGACATGTGAGGCTACAATTATATTGTTATTGCTACTTTTCCTTATAGGGATCCTGTCACGGGAAAACATGTTTTTTTTCAAAACGCATCAGTTAATAGTGCTGCTCCAGTAG
>CM044431.1:215802729-215813168 GCA_024363595.1 Xenopus borealis | reverse complement strand
AGCCCAATGTCAGATTTCAAAATTGAATATAAAAAAATCTGTTTGGATTTGGATTTCAGTGCAGAATTCTGTTGGAGCAGCACTTTTAACGTGTTTTGAAAAAAAAAACATTTTCCCATAACTGTATACCTTTGAAGTGACCGTGTGAGTTACCCCAGTCTGGTTATCACTAAATAAACTCATCTCTGTTGAGCCGTTTCAGTTGCACGTCCTTTAAAGAAAATCACTGACATAAATTAGCTTTGTAGTGTTTTGGAGCAATAATGCGGATTTTTAGAACCACAGCTTATTTTACTATGACACCAGTCCCACCAATCTCTATAGAATTCTCATCAATTATATGAATATAATGTAAATTTATGGTTTGTGTATATAGCTAATATCTATCTCACCGCTCAACATCAGCTGCTCCCTATGCATGGCCCTTCACTGGCTCCCAATCTCCTCCAGAATCAATCATATCGTTGATGTTACATGATTGTCTTTATAAACCGAGACTAGTCCCTTTGGCTCAGCATGTGATTTACATGGATCAGCTATAATGGACTTCCAGTAAGTAAGAGGAACCCACTGGGACTGCGTCCAGGGCCCTCCTCCGACCCCCCTCTCACCCCCTCCGACCCCCCTCACCTATAACAGTGGTGCCGCTGGGGACTGATGTCACTGCACGGCACCGGGCGCCACGCATCACTACGCATGCACGCCAGGCGCCACACACCACTGCGCGTGCACGCCAGGCGCCACTCACTGCGCGTCGGCCTGTTTTTAATTTTAAATTAGGAGGGGGAGAGGGGCGTCTGGCCCGGCGGGGATCCATGAGTGTAGGGGCCCACCGGGTTTTTTCTCGGTGTCCTGCCGGGGCAGTCCGACACTGCTTCTGATCCATGCCTCACTTCTCCTCTCATCACTTCTGCCCATTCTCGCCTTCAAGACTTCTCTAGGGCTTCTGTTTTAAGTACTCTTAAACTATGATTGTGGGAAATACTGTAGTACTGATTACTATGTTACTAATGATAGCTAAGTAAAATTATAATATGGACCATTTTAGGTAACTGCTAAGAATGTACGGACAATGGAAATTGCTTTTATGTACCTCCAAATTCCATGTTTATTTTACATTATTTTGAAAACTAAATAAAAACGTGTTAAAAAAAAAATAAAAGTAGCCAAATACATTTGTTGCCTTACAGAGCATTTGTTTTTTTTAGATGGGGGTCAGCTGATTTGAAAACTGGAAAGATTAAGAAGGCAGCAAATTAAAAAATTAAGGTCGAAAGTTGCTTAGAATTAGCCACCCTGTAACATACTGATAACTTAAAAGTGACCCGCTCCTTTAAACATCATTATAACTGCATGCTAAGTCATTAGAAACATGGTGGAGGTTGACATATTGATAACATACCAAATAGAACCTTTTGGACTGAGGGTTTACACTACTGTATCTTGATGTAAATCAGGCAAATATCCATTGGGCAGGCTTGACAATCCCATTTGCAGAGGTTGGTGCTGACGAAGCAGTCACCCAATAGGTCTCTGTAGCACAATAAAATAATGGAGCCAATGATTGGATCAGCCCCATTTGGCCCAGTGAGTGGGTGACCAAATCGGGCAAGATCCACTCATTTGGTGACCTCTCCAAAATAGATCTCAGAGTGTATGACCAGCTTTGGAAAAAGAGATCAATGGTGAAATAATTGCGCACGCGATGCTCAATGTTCCCGTTTCGAATAGAAAGAACAACAAATGTGCCTTAAAATTTATTATGGAAGCAGGTGAGGCAATCTGAGATTGAAGGCATAACCTCACAATTAAAGCACAGGGGTCGCAACCAAGAGCGGTGCAGTTTACTTGTACAGGTATGGGACCTGTTATCCAGAATGCTCAGGATCTGGGGTTTTCCAGATAATGGATCTTTCCATAATTTGGATCTTCATACCTTAAGTCTCGTAGAAAATCATGTAAACATTAAATAAACCCAATAGAATGGCGTTGTTTCCTATAAGGATTAATCATATCTTAGTCTGGATCAAGTTCAAAGAAATTCATTTTAAAAATCTGGATTATTTGATTAAAATGGAGTCTTTCCGTAATTTGGGGCTTTCTGGATAACGGGTTTCCAGATAACAGATCCCATGCCTGTAATGTGCTTTTTCATTGGTGGTTTTATGTCTCATTAAGTGACGCAACTGTCAGTGTACGATTTTCTCTACTCCGCATGATCCTTGCGTTTGTTTCTTGCAGGCGATGAACCGATCCCTGACGAATGTGATCCTAGGAGGTTTTGGAACGACATCAACTGCTGGTGGAAAGCCCATGGAAATTACCGGCACCCACACAGAAATAAATCTGGATAATGCAGTTGAATATATAAGGGAAGCCAGTAACATAATTATCACACCAGGTACTGTTCTAACACGTTTCATTGTGCAACTGTAGTGCATTTATAAATGGGTAGGCAACCATTGGTGCTCCAGCAACTCCCAGCATTCTGCTGTTTGATCGACTGAAAATTAATTTAGTTAGAAAAGGAATGTCAAGTGATGTTGCTCTGCTTAGAAAATGAAGTTGGCAAACAGAGAAGAGGCACCTGACATGTCTCTGATCTAAGCAAAACACCATCATAAACCTTTCTTTTTCTAACTAACTTAATTTTCAGCAGAATGGAAATGAACATGAGGCGGCCTTGTTTCACATTTACCACATTCGCAGTTTAAAAATACCAACATCTTAAATGCAAGGAAAATAAAACGATGGAAACTGCAAGCAAAGCACCCTGAGCAATTTTAGATTATTTTTTTAATGACATTTGCTTTTTAGGATTAATTTAGAACTTCTAGAGCCCACCTGAAGACTTAGGAATCGACCATGAAACACTTATAATTAAGCAAAGAGTTCAATTATGAAAGTCTAGTCAACACTTTAACTACAGTCTTAAGCAGTAAAATCTCTGTGTTTGCATTCTATCTTTTGCTACCGTGTTCCCATTCTCTTTTGTAACTGAATGTGTCTTTCCAGGTTATGGGCTGTGCGCTGCCAAGGCTCAGTACCCAATTGCGGATTTGGTGAAAATACTTAAGGAGGCAGGCAAAAATGTCAGGTGGGTACAATACACGACGAGAGGTATCTTTCTTTACGCCTCTATTTTAGAACCATAGGAAATGCAGGGATCACAACTTCCAGAGGCTTTGTTAATTTTTTGCTTTTGAAGGAGGCAGACTCTCTATCACAGGCCCGCCATCAGGGGGGGGACTGGGGGTACAAGTGTCCCGGGGCTGAAGGGGCCGGGCCCCCCTTACGAGCGCAGAAGCGTGCGCTCCAAAGTCCTGTGGCAGAACCATCCCTTTAATTTGGTCATATACCGGTATGGGACCTGTTAACCAGAATGCTTGGGACCTGGTCTTTTCCGGATAATGGAATCTGGATCTTCATATCTTAAGTCTACTAGAAAATCATGTAATTATAAATAAACCCAATAGGCTGTTTTTGCTTCCAATAAGGATTAATTATATCTTAGTTGGGATCAAGTACAAGCTACTGCTTTATTATTACAGAGAAAAGGGAAATCATTTTTAAAAATGTGGATAAAATGTAGTCTATGAAAGACGGATCTCTTTTACTTTCCCTTAACCCAAGCCATCAGTTGAAAAAATGTAGACGACTGTGACTGCTCACTTGAAATCTGTTCTGTCTCCTGAACAGAACGTAAATTCTTGCTTGGCGCTGTTAATGTCCCACAACGTCTACATTTACCGTAGATATTTTTTTTTTTTCCCTTTCCATTTAGTTTGTGCTTTTCAGTGCCGGATTTCACTTGTCACGTTTTCCTAACAAAGGTGCATTTGTCTTTTCCTGTCTCTTGGCATGTACTACAGTAACTCCGCTTTGTGCCCGGGGCTACCATGTCCGCTTTCCTTCCTTCATGAGTATTCCCTCTTCCTGTTTATACTGTGTGTTTGCATGTTTCAGCCATTGTTGCTTCTTTATCCTCTCATTTGATGCATATTCTCTCTCTTCGGCGTGTCTCAATATCATTTAATGGGAAGTTCAGGACGCTCTCATATGCAATGTCATCCTTGCAATTTCTTTACCAATTTCTCTACCTGTTGACATTTGCACTTGCCTTAAAGTAACAGTAACGCCAAAAAAGGAAAGTGTTGCTCTACATTGGTAAAACTGATCTGCTTCGGAAACACTACTATACGTCATACAAACAAGCTGCTGTATAGCAATGGCGGAATTTGAAAAAAAGACTATTTGGCATAGGTTAAATAGTGGAAAAAAGATAACACCATTATGTTCTACCAGGGCCGCCATCAGCGGGGGGACAGGGGGGACCAGGCCTGAAGGGGAGCCCGGCAGTGCTGCAGGGTGGGCGGGGCCCGGGGGCCACAAAAATGTTGTTGTACGGGGCCACGTGATTTCTAATGGCGGCCCTGTGTTCTACAGAGCTTATCTGCTGTGTAACCTGAGCCTTTTCTCCTTTGAATGGCTGCCCCCATTGCTACACAGCAGCTTATTTATATAAACTATAGTAGTGTTTCTGAAGCAGACACACCAGTTTTACCAGTGCAGGGCAACAGTACTGTATTATATTTTCATTTTACTTTTTTGAGGTTACTGTTCCTTTACAAATTGGGGATCAACAGCGAACCTGGTTTTCCTTTTTTCAATAAATGCCCCTTTTGTCATACTTTTATAAATTGCTCTTATCCTGTTTGTGCTGTATGTTTTCTGAAGCCTGCACTGTTAGGAGAGATGTAGTGACTCCCCCTTCCTTATTTGTTTGTATTGTATATGGAGAACTACACTAATACGTAACAGAGTGCTACTGAATGGGAACAATCTCAGAGGCCTTTAGGTATAAATTATCTTAACGCCACTTATGTATTTCCTGGCTAAGGTTTTTCTTAAGCAAGTATTTTGGCACAAAGGTCCGCCTGTCGCCAGTCTGTGTGCCTCAGCCGTGGTCATTAAAGAACATTTGAACCAGTCACAAGCAGAAGGGGACGATTTGTCTGCTACTTTTAGGTACCGTTATCCGCTGGATGCCTGCAGTGGACAAAACACTCATTTTGCCGTTAATTTAAGGGGATACAGCAGCTTTTCATTACATAGGCAACGCCTTTTTATTTTCTGATACTTTGTAAATCTACAACGGCACGTGTTTTTTCCCTGTACAAATAAAAATTTTACATAGGGGCCATTTAAGTTATTCTTGCTTGTAAAGATCTTCTCCCGTTGCCCCTTCACCGTGTAACCATGGAGAGAGAGGGAATGTGGGGAGGGCAGTGACATCTAGTAAGTGCTGAATGGATAGTGAAAGTAATTGCCTGCCCCACCTCTATGTCTAAGCCATTGAGGAGGTGTAGGCAATATCTGACTGATAGCTGAGATTTTTAAATGAGTTTGCAACGTGTTTAACTTGAAAAGGACTTTTATTATACACCTTTTTATTTCTTATTTTACTGGCCATATACAAGTGCTTATCAACACATACTGTGAATTCCTGTTGATGTCACATGCAGGGTAGGGGAGTGACCAGAGACATCCTAAGGATACTGGGACCCAGTGTTGATAGGGATGGGGAATCTTCAGAGGTATGGATCCTCTATATTTCCAGACTGGGATAACATTACAATACTTCACTAGCCTAAATTAGCTTTAGTTAGGTAGTGTTGATGGAATGTAGCTAGAGTTAAAGTCATACAGCCTAGATTAGTTGCACTGCAGGGTTTATGGTGCTGTTCGCCTTGATGTGGCATTTGGTAATCTGCACCAGGCCATTACATAGAAATGTCGCTTACGTATTCTATCTGCCCATAGAAAACTCTCTTCCTAACCCGATCGTCTGGGCATGTTTTCATCTTTGACTTGTGGGTTCTTTGCCTGTCCTACCCAATCTACCTCTGTCTTAGCAGCCTTCTTAGCCACTTATGATTATTGTTGCTCCCATAAGGCAACTGAAAGTCGTTTTAACAACAGATGTAGAGGAGTTGAACCAATGACGGTAGCCCTTGGTGCTGATTTGCCAGGCTAAGAGGCGCTGCCCGTTTGGTTGTGACACTTGAGCGGCACGCTTCTAAGCAGAAATGAAAGTCTATGAAACGTGGGAAGGGAAGAGGGACTTTGATCTCCGTGCAGTGGAAATATGATCAAAGATGGGCCATGTTGCTCCTGGAGCTAGATGTGTCTAAGCTTTTCCTAATCATTGCAAATGACTTTTAAATGTCCTGCCTGTTTACCGCAAGCTGTAAATACAGATTTATTTCATTCTATTGCCGTGCAACCGCGACAGGAACCCCTTGTTTAATCTGGGTCTTTCATCATGTTTACGGAGCTCCCTTGGTGTTCATTGACTGCAGCTGGTGCTTGCCCTTTGGATTTCGGGAGATTTGTGTTGCCCCAGGACCACATCTTGCTCGGCTTCCAGACAAAGTGACACACACACACACGAACACACACACACACACACCCTCTGTGGAAACACGCCAGTGCAGACATACGCCTGCCATCAATTAGTCATGCCCGTGTGGTGCCAAGAAAGAGTTTTCATCTGCCAATATGACTTTTGACAGATTCCGAAACGCAATTATTTAGTTCACATTTGGCTATAGCCGTAACATGCTATTCCAGATTGCCTGAAATTCAGCCAGTGCATTTTAAAGGGGGTATTCCTATGTATGAGCTCTTGTCTTGCTCCTTTCTTGGCACCGCAAGTCAGCAAGTCTTTGCAGAAAGTATAATTGATTTTATACATAGAATAGCTATACTAATATACTTATGGACTCTCCTCTGCCTGGTTTATCACCCAGATCTTCTCTGTGGTACATAGTTTTGAAAGGATAGTGTTTTACTGAATATTTGTGCGAACAGAAGCTGCCGTATGGTTAGCCTCTGCCAAGGTGCCTTTTATTTAACTATTTTTTTATGGGCACTAGGGATGCTGTCTATTTAAATTGTCTGTATCACTTAAAGCCCTTATTTCAATCACTTAAAGGATAACTAAACATTAAAAATGAATTTGCTAAAATTGCTATGTTTAATCAAATAATCCATATTTTTAAAATGTATTTGCTTTTTCTGTGTAATCATAAACAGCCCCTTGTACTTGATCCCAACTAAGAAATAGCATTCTTATTGATAGAAAAATTAAAATTCTAGAAACGCCCCTTACACGGAAAATGCTACAATATCCAAAAACATGGGAGGCTCTGTGAAACCACTCAGACTAATTCTTCAATATTTTTTTTTATTTTGCTCCAAAACTGAAACCTTACTAATATACTAATATATCTAAGTAATCATAAATAATAAACCTTACTAATATACCCAAGTAACCATAAATAATAATAATTATAATAATACACCTTACTAATACAGTATACCTAAGTAATCATTAATAATAATAATACACCTTACTAATATATCTAAGTAATCATAAATAATAATAAACTTTAATAATATACCTAAGTAATCATAAATAATAATGATGATGATGATGAACTTTACTAATATACCTAAGTAATCATACATTATAAGCCTTACTATTACTAATGTACCTAAGTAATCATATATAATACAAATAATAAACCTTACTAATGTACCTAAGTAATCATAAATAATAATAGTAATAAACTTTACCAATATACCTAAGTAATCATAAATGATGATAAACCTTACTAGTATACCTAAGTAATCCATAATAATAATAATCCTTACTAATATACCCAAGTAATCATAAATATTAATAAAGTTTACCAATATACCTAAGTAAGCATAACTATTATTAATAATATTAATACACCTTACTAATATACCTAAGTAATAATAAATAATAATAATACACTTTACTAATATACCTAAGTAATCATAAATAATAATAATACACTTTACCAATATTTAGGATCTTAATAAAGTTTACCAATATACCTAAGTAATCATAATTAGTAATAATAATAATACACCTTACTAATATACCCAAGTAATCATAAATAATAATAAGAATCATAAACCTTACTAATATACATAAGTAATGATAAATAATAATAAACATTATTAATATACCAAAGCAATAATAATAAACATTAATATACCAAAGCAATCATAAATAATAACCCTTACTAATATACATGTTATCGTAAATAATAATAATAATCTTTACGAATATACCTAAGTAATCATTAATAATATAATAAACCTTACTAATATACCTAAGTAATAATAAATAATAATGAACTTTACTAATATACCCAAGTAATCATAAATAATAATAAACCTTAATATATCAAAGCAATAATAATAATAAACCTTATTAATATACCAAAGCAATCATAAATAATAATAACCCTTACTAAATACATAAGTAATCATAAATAATAAATTTGATGATACCTAAGTAATCATAAATAATAATAATAAACCTTACAAATATACCTAAGTAATTATAAATAATAATTAACCTTACTAATCTGGGTGCATGTCAGTTTCTTCCACTGCCCCCAAAGAGTTAAATAGACCCTGAGCATTCGCTTCATTGCATGAGCGGCTGGTTTTACTTTGTATTTGCATTATAAATCCCTGCAAATCCCGTACAGCATTCCCTGAGAACATCTGACAGCAGATATGCGCTGTGCTTGCAAAGCTTGGGAGGGTAGACTTACATAAACTTGTTATGTTCCTGGTCTTGTTGCAAAACGCGTGTCCGTTCAGAAAATTGTTTGAAAATTAAAAGTTTGCAAGAAAACAGAGATTTCTCATGATTTTGTTGTGTATTGGCAAGGTGAACGTTAGGACATGTAATATTTACTTTTTATATTTTTAGTAGTTGTATTTAGAGATCACTTTTGGAAAGCAGTAGGGGCATAATGTTTGCAATGGAGATGCTCTGTGTTCTGTTTTATAACCAGCTCTCCTATTCACGATCCAGTATCTATAGGAGCTACACGGCAGTGCCTTCTCATATGTTAGTAAAAATATGAATCTACTATTAAGTGACACAATCTTGCGCTTCCAGTCTCTGATCATGATAATCCAGGCAGAGTATTTGTTCATGCTAAAATGTTGTTTTGCTACATGATTTTGAAGCTCGCTTGAATCCACAGAGGACACCACCATCCACTTAAATAAAACTGTTTTATTTATGTCTGAGCAAAGTCATTTCCAGATGGCGTCTTTTACTGCACGCACAGACCGTGAAGCGCTTTACTTCATGTGTCTTTCTTTATAACCAGATATTCTACAGAATATGATGTTTTCAAGTGCTGCGTGGGATAAATTGCTGAGGGGAACCTAATGGGATATACAGCATAGGGGCTCATTGCCCAAAAACAGCCCTACAAAGTCTGTAAGCGTGTTGAACAGTGCAACGCTGATTGGAGGGGGAGGGGATTGGACCCTACCCCTCTGTGCATATAATTACTAATAATACACCACATATGCAAATGCATTAGTCCATATGTTTGTTGCCATCCCATACTCCCATGTTAATCTGTGTCAAAGTCCAAACAAGTCCTTAAAGGGGTTGTTCACCTTTGAGTTAACTTTTAGTATAATGTAGAGAGTGATATTCTGAGACAATTTGCAATTGGTTTTAATTTTTTTATTATTTGTGGTTTTTGTAGTTATTTAGCTTTTTATTCAGCAGCTCTCCAGCTTGCAGTGTCAGCAATTTGGTTTCTAGGGAATAAATTGCCCTAGCAACCCTGCACTGATTTGAATAAGAGACTGGAATATGAATAGGAGATGGACTGAATAGAATGATAAGTAATAAAAAGTAGCAATAACAATACATTTGTAGCCTTACAGAGCATTTGTTTTTAGATGGGGTCAGTGACCCCCATTTGAAAGCTGCAAAGAAACAGAAGAAAATTGCAAATCATTAAAAAACTATGAAAAATAAATAATGAAGACGAATCGAAAAGTTTCTTAGAATTGGCACTTCTACAATATACTAAAAGTTAACTTGAAGGTGAACCACACCGATGGGGGCCATGGGAGCAATAATCAATAGTAACCGTTTTGGTGCCCCCAATAGTCTAACTGCACTAGTCCACTTACAGCTGGTTGGTTACTGGCTCAGATCCATATTTTGCCAGTATCTGTATCCTTGGTAAACCAGGGGGATATAGAGACAGCCATAGCATTGCAAGTTTCTTATTTTAAATGGGTTCAATGTTCTTCATCTTTCAGATTTGGTATCCACCCAGTAGCAGGCCGTATGCCGGGCCAGTTGAACGTACTTCTGGCTGAGGCAGGTGTCCCATATGACATTGTGCTGGAAATGGATGAGATCAATGAAGATTTCCCTGGTAAGTTTAAGGAGTTTTTAGGACATATTAGCATTGCTGCCATTTGGTGAAAATGTTCAATCTAAATATGAATCTCCGATTTCGTGCATTTGCCTGTATTGCATGGCTGCCATTCCTAAGATGACTACAACT
>CM044431.1:215742471-215763499 GCA_024363595.1 Xenopus borealis | reverse complement strand
ATTTGGTTGAGCTAATTTTGGGGAATAATAGTAAATTTGCCTACATTCATTATATATATAATGAAAAAGACACTAATGGGGGTCGAACCGTCGGATAAGCATCAATAAACATGTTGATTATTCACAAGATATGGAGTGCTGGTTCTACCATTAATATATACAAGAATTTTTGACCATTGCACCCTGCAATCGCTTCAAATTAGCTAAGAGTGCAGACACTGTGTGCCTTCACTTAGGGAACACTGAGGAGCACACCTCAGAGGGGGTTCCACTAGGAAAAATAAAACACAGTTTGCAAATGAAACAAATCTAAACCTTATATAAACAATAGTAAGTTGGGCAATCTAATACACAATGCACTCCTGCACTGGGGACATGTGGTACCTGACAATTTCTCCAACACAATCCAACACCATTTCAGTTCAAATAAAATGTCCCTTCCCCAGAGCTCTTATACCGCAGGTATCACTACCTTTACCAAAAGTACCTCTCCCTTTTGAACATAGCAGCCGCCCCCATGTACCAGGTAAATGCACAAGACCTGTCCTCAAATTGGGGCCCCACGTTTGTATCCTTGCCAGTATCCTCCCTTGGGTGATTCACTCACCGGGGTGCTCTCGGTTTCAATCATACCGGAGATTACAGGCAGCTCTGCAGCAGGATCAATCTCACCAGTGACTCCTTTCACCTTCTGAGTCTCACAACAGGATGTTCTCTCTCTGTACTTTTAGAGATGTAGCAGCTTCTCTACACTGGACAGTCACACATTAACTGGCTCTGGCCCTGTTCAGCTCTGTTTGAGACTCTGTACATTTGGTTTCAAAGTCAGGCAAACCCTCTCTCCCAAGATGCACTGGGGTGCCCAGCCAATCAAATGGCTCTTGAGCCTGCAACTGGGCTGGAAGATGTCACAGACAGAAAACCAGGGGAAGGATTTTCCTGGACCCCTATACATATAAATATATACAGTATATATTGTGAGAAACCCAGAGCTGGGAATCTTCAAGATGGGAACAGATTTAGAGGCAAATATCTGTATTGTTAAAGAGCTGTGGTAGCGTGGGGCTCCTATAGAACCCCATGTTCTAGATGGACGACATGGGATGAAGGATCTGGGGTCACAAGTATTGTATGCAAATAGTAAGAGCTGAAACTGAGACCTATAAATTAGTAATCATGCCATTGCAGGTAAAGACGCTAGTCATGCCACTAATTACACATCTTCTTTTACTTCATCTGAAAGACTTGTCTTCTGCCCAGACATGGATAAAGACAAAATGGAAGGGATTTACATCACATTTAGGACAAGAGAGCTCTCAGAAGACAGTAGAGCATAATAGGGAACATTAACATTCTATCACCAAACTGTCAGCACTTTGTTTGTTGTTTCATGACATTTCTACAACAATAAAGTAATTGTAGGTCATATCTGTTTTGTATGGAATTAAATACACACCAACACCTATTTCTTCACACTGCAAGGGAGTGTATTCCTCTGGATATGCACCGAATCCCAGTAGACTTGATAGTCCAGCTCATCATAAAAACTCCTTTTTATTAATACTTCTGGCTACAGGTATAGAGTAATCTTGTGAATGCTTCCCACTGCTGCTAAAGAAAGTTCTGTCATTTTACAGCTGTAAGTGGTTCTTCTAACTCCCTAGAAGCCTAGGGAGCCTACATTATTACATAAATATGCTCTTGGGGATCTATTTTGGCAACATATTCAGACTAAACCCACCCTTTATCTCATACCTGCAGACTAGATTCTATGCCCCTACCAGAGAATGTCGCTCACCAACCCCTTGAATGTTGCTCCCAGAAGCCTCAAAGCAGGTTATTTCTGAATTCCCAGCTTGGAAGAAAAATTTGGTTGCATGAAAACTAGGTATACTGCCAAACAGAGCCTCCAGTAGGCTGCCAGGCCAAATAGGGCTATCAAATAGCCAATCCCACATCCCATATTTTGAAGGAACATTTTAATGCTTTTGTTGCTCCCTTACTCTTTTTACATGTGAATTGTTGTTCAAGAATAAAAAAAAAATTTGGGGACTCCCATTCTATGAAATAGCAAGTGAGCCTTATAGTTGGGTTTATAAAGGCATGTCCTTCTAGGACTGGTCATTGAAATGGAAGGAGTGGGCTGTGTGAAGGTCAATCAGAATTGTCCCCATTCATTTAAATGGCAATAACACCAGTTATAGTTGGGGAGCATTGCTACTATCAGTATGTGGAGCCTAAATTACTACAAGAGTTTGTATGAAAGTGGTTTTCTGCTTTTGCCTTCTAGCAGACGGCCACCTGAATGTCTGGGTCCCTTGGAACTGCATGCTGTGCCCATGGTCCTAGTTGGTCTGTAACATTTGCTACAAAGGCATTTTCAATTAATGGAATAGCCTTGAATATCAAAAAACAAGAAGAAGAATTGTTATTGAGCCATAATGAGAACATAGAGGTGGCTAAGGTTGTCTTTATTTATATATATATATATATATATATATACATATATATATATATATACATTTGAATTTTGTTTGAGTTTTCAAGGTTTTTAAAAGTGAAAAAAAAACTGGAAAAATTCACATTTTTAGAAGTTTACCCCACAGAGTTATTACCGCTCCAATGTCATTATGACATTGACTTCTTATGGGTTTCCATCATGAATAAATTCAGCAAGAACACTGTATTTACAACTGGCTCCTTTCCCCCTTTAATGAGAAATATAGGGAGAATAGAGTACATAGTTAAATTCTGCCTGGCCAGCAGTATGGTTTAAAAGAAAAAGTCGACACACAGCTTTACAATGTGATTATTTGACAATCTTGAAATTAAGAAAACATAATATTAGAACACTGACTATTAAAGAGAAATAATTTCTCAGCGCCGTCCAGTGAGATGTCTGCAGGGGGTTAGCAAAATAAAAGAGAATTAGCTGTGAAAAAAAGGCTTGAAGAAAAATGCAAGTTTTTCTCACATGGAAATATACTAAGTAGTGTTTTATTGTTCAGTATGGGAACAATATGGGACCTGTTATCCAAAATGCTCGGGATTGGGGTTTTCCGAATAACAGATCTTTCTGTAATTTGGATCTTCATGCCTAAAGTCTACTAGAAAATCATGTAAACATTAAATAAACCCAATAGGCTGATTTTGCCTCCAATAAGGATTAATTATATCTGTTTTATTATTACAATTATTAAAATTGTAATTATTTGATTAAAATGGCCTTCCATGATTCAGAGCTTTCTGGATATTCAGA
Organism: Xenopus borealis; assembly: GCA_024363595.1. Classification (NCBI taxonomy): domain Eukaryota; kingdom Metazoa; phylum Chordata; class Amphibia; order Anura; family Pipidae; genus Xenopus; species Xenopus borealis. The sequence goes on along the minus strand of CM044431.1, from coordinate 215,760,240 downwards.
TTTTCAGATAAGGTATCCCATACCTGTATATCTTATATATTCAGGTGCACATTGGATAAATTCTTGAACTAGAAGGCTATTGTAATACTAAAATCTACAGTTAGTTAGTATAAATATTGGTATGGGATCCAGTATCTGGAAACCCGTTGAATAAAAAGCTCTGAATTAAGGGATGGCCATCTCCTATAGACTCCTTTTTAAACAAACAATTCAGATTAAAAAAAAAAAAATGATTTCCTGTTTCCTCTGTATTAATTAAACAAAACCTTGTACTAACTTTTAACTAAGGGGCTGATTTTCTAAAACTCAAATTCATATCATTTTTTATCAACCAAGCTCATCTATCAATAATCTTTCTCGAGCGTCAACTTTTTAAGATTATTGGAACAAAACCCTGACTTTTTTTGGATTATCTAGCGCAGCTCACGATGTCAAGAAACATTTTCGGGGACATCTGCCATTAACTTCGACATGGCGTATTTTTGGACTCAGCTTAGCAGCTTTGGGGTATAATAAATGTCTAAAATTCAAGTTTTATTTTTCCACTTTTCGATGTTTAATAATTGGGCCCCTTTATTTTTTATAGTTTTTTTACTCGTTGGACTTAAAGTATGGTGATCCAAATGACAAAAATGTCCCTTATACAGAAAGCCCAATTCTGGATAATGTGCCTTGGTGAATCTCTCTTCTTTTTCTCTACATCTGTAGTTAATGTGGCAGGATCAGTAGCACTTCATTGTATTTTAGTATTCTGCCATGGAGTGCTCCCACAACCTTTCCTTTTTGCATTTTGTATTGTAGCATATTTATTCTGTTCAGAAGTTTAGGGTTGGGGCAGATGGGCAGATTGAGGGAGATTTAGCCGCCTAGCGACTAATCACCTCTTCTGCGGGGTGACAATCTCCCCAAACTGCCTTCTTTCTGCTTTCCACCTGCTTGAATGAAGAATCACCTGAACTAATGCACTTGCGATGCTTCAATTTCTGAAGTCGCCCGAAGTTGCCTCACGAGGCGATTCTTCATTCAAGCAGACGGAAGGCAGGAAGAAGGAAGTTCGGGGAGATTGTCGCCCCTCAGAAGCGACAATTGGTCTCCAGGTGGCAAATCTCTCCAAATCTGCCGTCTGCCCCAACGCTTAAGAGACAGAGACCAACACCCTTTTCCAACAGCATGGGGACGAATGTGGGGGTGCTACAACCACATGGAAGCCTGGCCTGCAGCATAGCTGCTATAGGTTGGGGCAGACAGGCAGATTCAGGGAGATTTGTCGCCTGATGACTGATCGCCTCTTCTGCGGAGCAATAATCTACCTAAACTGCCTTCCTTCTGCCTTCCATCTGCTTGAATGAAGAATCGCCTGAGCTAATGTCCTTGCGGCACTTCGATTTCCAAAGTTCCCTGAAGTTTCCTCATGAGACAACTTTGGGCGATCTCGGAAATCGAAGTTCCGCAATTGCATTAGTGGAGGCGATTTTTCATTCAATCAGACGGAAGGCATACGAAATTCAGTTCGGGGAAATTGTCGCCCCGCAGAAGAGGTGATTAGTTGCCAGGCAACTAAATCTCTCCGAATCTGCCCGTCTGCCCCAGCCCTAAAAGCCGCAAGCGGGGGAGGCTTAATCTCATGGAAGCAATGCTGTGGTCTAGGTTATCTCTCTCTTTTGAAAGCTAATGGTGGGGGAGGACTAAGTCCTATGATTGAAACCAATGTCCAGGTCAGGAGACCTTTATTTCAGGTAATGCATTTTAGTATTGTGACCAGAGTTAAATAGTTACAGACTGCCACATTGGTTTGACCTTGACGCTGTATGGTGGCTTATCAAATTTATGATCATAATTTTGTAACTAAAAAACTCCTGTCTTTGTAATAAATGCATCTGCATTGATTATTTATGTGGAAGGGGACCAGGGAATGTGCATTGATCAATCTCTCTTCTTTTTCTCTTATGTCTGGAGTTCATTTGGCCAGATCAGTAGCACTCCCATTGTATTTTAGTAATTAGCCATGGAGTGCTCCCACAACCTTTCCCATACCTCCATATAGTTTATATATGTGAATGTAAAGATAGATCTGTATTTGTATGTGTATCTATGTGCGCACTGGGGTTTGTTTGGAAGGGTTGAACTTGATGGACTTTAGTCTTTTTATTAACCCAAATGAACTATGGATCTATGTCCTGTAGAACTAAAAACAACATATAAAGCACGTTTCTTGGCTACAGATTGAAGTGGCCTTCTCCCACGCCATTTTCCCTTTAATTTCCATTGAAAACCCTCAAGGGGATAGAACCAATTTGCCTTCCCTTGAACCATTATTGCATGCCAGCTCTCAAACCTTGGGCTGCAACCCTCGAGCTTTCACACATGTAGAACCGCATATCACAATTTTAGTACTGTTTATTTAAACAAGGTTTTAGCAAGTAATTTGCTAAAATAAAGAATGTCAGAGAGATAAAAACCAGAAGCCGTCTGAGAGTTGCAAAGAGTTCACCGGGGAGAGAATTGCTGCTCATTTAATTGTATACTTTATTGCTAACCTAACAAACCCCACAGACTGACCTCTCAAGTACTCGTGCATACCAGCTATATGTGAGCTCTGCACTGGCTTGAATAAAAACAGCCATACATGGTTTATGGAGACACATAAAAATAGCACAAATAAATGGCTTGACAAGTTGAGATGCGTCCAAGTATTGGAAGGGTTGAATCAACAAAAGGAATATATATCTGCCGCACAAACTCAGTCGAGAACTGGATTCAAATATTCTCAACCCAACAAGCGTTTTAACCCTTCCCAACTGGTAGAATTAAGCCAAGCTTGTGTCTCAGAGATGATTGGTTGAAAAGTGATAGCTTGGTTAAGTCAAGCAAATGTTCCACAGTATTGAATAATTATCTGGCCGCTGTGTTTCATTAGAACCTTTAGGGGATTTTTCTTTTTCTATCGATAGAAACCTCCCACTGTATAAACATTCTGATAAATATTCTAATGACCATGGCTCTTTATGAAGAATAGCATTAGCTACTGTTAAAGATTTTATTTCTAACCCCCCCAAAAATCATTAAAAGATAAAATATTCAAGCTCAGGATTTTTTGAAGCAAGCCCAGTTTCCGTAATCTGTTTAGGCTTATGGCTGTTTATAGCTGGTCATCCTGATTGGTTGGCAGCCACTTAGTCTTACATGCAAACACTACATTGTGTGTACAGGTATGGGACCCATTATCCAGAACCTGGAGTTTTCCAGATAAGTGGACTTCCCGTAATTTGGGATTCCCTATATTAAATCTACTAAAAAATTATTTAAACATTAAATAAACCCAGTAGATTTGTTTTGCCTTAAATAATGATTAATTAATTATATCTTAGTTAGGACTCAAGTACGCGGTATGGGAGTGTCGGACTGGGGTACCAGGGGCCCACCAGAAAACCTCAGGCTGAGGGCCCACTTTCCAATCTATTATACCTCCTCGCCTCACTCAGCCTCTTCATTGTCCAAGTCTCTTTGTTCTACATACTATACTCTATTCTTCCATTATTCTTTAACCATGAAATATGCCAAATGGTTACAATGAAGAGGCCCACTGACACCTGGGCCCACCGGGAGTTTTCCTGGTAGCCGGTGAGCCAGTCCGACACTGCAATATGGGACCTGTAATCCAGAACGCCGGGACCTGGGGTTTTCAGAATAAGGGGTCTTCCCTTAATTTGGGTCTCCCTATTTTAAGTCTATTTAAAAAAGTAATTTAAACATTCATTTAACCCAGTAAAATGTTTTGCCTTCAATAAGGATTAATTCATTATTTCTTAGTTAGGATCAAGTACAAGGTACTGTTTGATTATTACAGTAAAAAAGGAAATAGGATTTAAACATTTGAATTATTTAATTAAAATGGAGAGTATGGGAGATGACCTTTCAGTAATTTGGAAGCTTCTGGATAAAGGATTTCCAGATAACAAATCCTATACCTGTATATAAATGAATTCCGTATTGGGCAATGAACGAGTTAATGAACCCATTTTTTTTCCAAAACTGTTGAGCTGTTGAGCTCCTGTTGGAATCTAATTCTCTTAGACTGGAATAACATAGTCATGATAGTTGGAAACACGTGCCTGCTCTTATGCTCTTACATACCCACAAACACTGCAGATAAGTACCTTTTTTGGTGCATGGATCAAGCTCTTCTTGTTCCAACAGAATGCTCCTTTTAAGGGCTGGAAGGCAGTTTACCTCCTTCCAACTTCTTCTGTTTCTACATAGACTTATTTTTTTTTCAATTTCAATCATTGTAAAATGCACCAATTTTTTCTTGATGAGATTTACCTTGTGCCCAGCCTCAGCCAGTCCTTGACAGCCTGTTAAATGTAACGCTCCCCAATCTTTTTTTTTACCCGTGAGCCACATTCAAATGGTAAAAGAGTTGGAGAGCAACACAAGCATGAACACTCCCTGGGGACAGGGTCGGACTTGGAGCTGCCACGGGGGCTGCCACATCAGGGCCCCAGCACCCAACAAGGCCCCTCTCCCAGTCACAGGCCTCCCTCTACCCTCTCATGCCTCCCCTTGCGGTACTTACCTAATTCATGCTCATTTTGGCAAGTGGGCAGAGCGAGTTGGACAAGTGGGTGGAACAGGGGTTGGCATAGTGGGTGGAGGTCAGGAGAGGAGAGGGATTAGGTCTCACTGTGGGGAGTGAGTCTTGGCTGGCAGGGCCCACGAGGGCTTGGGCCCACCAGGTTTTTTCCCTGCCTGGGGATACCAAATGAGTGCTGTGATTGGCTATTTAGTAGCACGTATGTGGAGTGGCAGCCTACTGGAAACTCTGTTTGGCCATTAACCTGTTGTTTAGGCAACCAGAACTTGCCTCCAAGCTTAAAATTGAAAAGTAGGCACCTACTTTGTGGCCACTGGGAACAACATCCAATGGATTGCTCACCAACATGTTGCGAACTACTGGTTGGGGATCACTGGTTTAATGAGAGGGACAGTACTTTGTGCTTCATGTATGGCACTTTAAAGGGGTAAAAAAGATATAGCCCCGCACTCACCTAACTAAACATTCGTAGAGTAGCCTGGTGCTCAGTATGGAGGATACGGCAGACCTCTGGAACTTTAGAAAAATTCAAAGATGCTGGCACTCAAGGCAATTGCAATGCAGGCTTACCCCTTGCAGTTTATTGTACCCCTTTGTCAAGCATACAAAACAACCAATGTGCAGACAATAAATAATGTGATCAATTAAGAGAATTAACATACACAATTAGTGGTTCCACCCTTCTTTGCATGTGAAGTGTATCATCCAATGGGAAGATAGTCCAATGTGAACAGAGTCCAATATAAAAATGTAAAAATGGCATCCGACCGCGCAGTAAAGGGGCTCAACCCTGTATGAAGGTATCAACCCTGTATGAGTCTAAGTTTAGCGCAAAAGTATCATTATCCTGTAAAGTAATCCGTTATTGTAATTATTGGGGTGATATCCTCAGGCAAGTGGTTGACTCCTGCTCTGCAGCTAATACATAAAGATAAAGGGGTAAAGGCTACAATGGCACCTCCACCTATTGCAGTGCAATTTGTCTATCCCCGTGGATGAAGCAGTAGGGTTCAGAACATGACACCCCTTTCTTCTTATTAAGATTGCCCAGGGAGCTACTGTTCATATATCAATACCACTTGCAGAGCAGCACGGTCTTTCAGGGGTTTGCAAGGATCCTGCATTTAACAAGAGACTTTAGCTTTTTTTACAAGCTCCAGTGAAACTGTTTTGACGGCTGACATAAAAATAGAGTTTTTTAACATCAAAGCTTATTCAGACCCCATGTTAATTGCCTCACGCTCAGGGGATTTGAGAACCAAAGATGGAAAATGTAAAAATCCTATTAGGGAGTTTAACATGGCTGTAGCTAATATGAAACTTACAATAGATGTCTTAGCAAGTAATGCTTTTAACTTTTTACATGCTGCACATTATAGACATAGGCAACACTGATGCTCAACAGTTCTCCGGCCTCTACTTTACAGGTTCCTTTATTTTCAATGCAGGATAGGGAGTTGCCTGCGAAAATTCCATCGGTGTTGAAAGAGTTAGGGGATCAAAATATTGAAATAAATAGAGAGCTATAATTAACAAAAATGAAATAACGCTATAATAAACAAGCCGACTTTATGGCTCAGCTGAAATGTATCTGCGATGACATTTTAATCTCATGCTACTGATCTTTATACCAAAAGTAATCACAACTAATTCCTGTAATTCCCTTCAGAACATTTATGCACTTTCTGAGAATTTATACTAAACTGAGGGATTTTGTGGTGAGGCAACATATTAATCTATGGTTTATGTAGCAAAAAAAACAAAAGCAACAAGATATTTGTATACTAGAGAGTCAAGCTGGTCACTTACAGACAATTCTTGCAGTAAGAAAACCAGTAAATTAAACTCAGTTCCAACTGGACTCTTGATAGATGTGTACTGAAGTTGACTTATTATTACTACCTGTGGAGCATGAAGGAAGCTCCTGGAACAACATGGGGGTCATACTCCTGATAGTAGCCATCGGATTGGTCAACCAATGCTTTGATTGGACAATCAAGAACTTGTACACCTTTCTCTGTGTTGATGCTAACTGCTTGTTTAAGAGCATTTCACTGCACTTAGTTAGTTCCACGTGAACAAATTGGTTCAGTTCAAAGCCCTATTCACTGTCCCTGAGAATATAGCTAAATTTAGAGACCATTTAGTAGTTTGAATGACAAGTTTCATTACATACCTTGATAATGTCCAACCTGTGGCTCTCCAGTGCTTCCTGGAAGACCCAGAGCATGATTGTCCAGTACCTAGTCATTGGAAAGATGCTCATAGTGTGCATTGTGTGGTCCTCAATACAGTAATCCTGGTTCTCCTGCAATAGAATGGATACTATATGAGTGGCCACAGGAGCTATGGATGCGCTTTACTGCCTTGTCTGTCCTGAAATATAACTCAGGAACTGAAATCATGTCTTCAGAAGTATATTTGCTTCATTCAGAGGTCTAGCATTTTAGACAGAAGTGTCAGAGGAAGATTTGGTGAAATCTGAAAGAAAACTGATTTTAGAAGATGAGTAGTAAAATGGTCCAGTTAAAAAATAACTAACAAAAAATATGCATATACATTTATACATATTCATTTTCCAAACCCAAGTAACCAAACAGCAGTCCAAAAAATATTTACAATATAATATACATTTTAGGTGACTTTGGGGCTCATTTACAAACACATTAGTAGTTGTGGTTGCTCAGAAATGGGCACTGAAGATCAACACGTAGATGTAACGAGAGGAAACAATGAAATGACAACTCAGGCAATTTTCGCCTTCTTCAAGTTCACTTATTTCTTCCCATGTCATGATCCCCTACAAGAAGTGATTAAGGGCACGTGGATCATCAAATGTGGCCTGACATGACTTTGGTATGGGCAGATGACAACTACTAATGCTGGAGTATCCAACTTTTTCACCCAAAAGCCACATTCAGATGTAAAAAAGTTGGAGAGCAAAATTAGCATGCAAAAAGAGATGATAATAAGAGCTCTGGTTGGTTATTGTTAGTCTCTATTTTGAATGACATCCTCTGGGATGCTCTGTTTGGTAGTAAATTTTTTAGACAACTTCGGCCTACCTTTAAGCCAGGAATTCAAAAACAAACACCTGCAACAATGGGTTGTTGCTCGCGAGCAACTGGTTGGGGATCACTTTGCTAATGTCTCCAGTTTCTAAACATGGATATTATTCAACTCCCTTTGAGCACATGGATATTGTCACTCCATTCCTGTCTTCTGTTTGGGAGCCTATACATCTTGCGGCTGGTTGTCCTCTTCCTCTTTTCTCTTCAATGTTTCTGGGTTAAAGTGTCTTTTGCAATGAACTAGATCTTCCCAGAATATGTTTAGAATTCCTTAGTGCTTCAAGTGGAAGGTTAGTTTTGATTTGGTGAAGGATCCATCTGATTTAAAAGATGAGACTTGACTTCCCACATTATACATTGGCCCAAAATGCAAAACATACGCTCTCCTCATGCCCTGAGATTATTTCAGATGTTTGAGCTCATTTTGTTTATCTCATTCCTAGTTTTATACTATGTATTTTTCTTGGGTCAGGGCAATTTTTTTGGCAGTAAAGGAAATGGATTTACGGAAGAATCTGTATGACAAACACATTTGTTCGTGTAACTGGATTTGTGATTTGTTTTGTGGGACAAATGCTTTTTCCTCATAGATTCCAGGCAACGAGGCTTTTTTTTGCCAAATGAACTCATGATCCATGTCAGTATTTCTGGCTTACTGTGGGTGTCATTTATACATAAAGTTAAAGTTTGATTTCAAGTAGCTGCTAACATTCAATAAACACCATGTTCCAAAGCAAGATTTGTGTTTTGCCGATCTCTGACAACAAGGACTTAATGGGCTGTAAAATGTGAATGCCTGTTTTAACAGGAGACATTTGGCTTATTGTAATAAAGACTGTGATCTACAAGATCACTGCAAATACTGCTAGTATTTTAATAATAACAGAACATTTGAAACTATTGTACATTGACTTGTAAAGATATACCAACCATTGACTCTTACTTTACTGAATAACAAATCCTACTACTGTATCCCACTAACCACACGATAATTTGATAGATTGGTCGGACTTCCCTAAAATCGGTCTTTTGGCAGGGAAAGATCCTTGCGTCTATGGGGAGCTTAAATGTAATAGGTCTAGTAACCCATAGCAACCAATCAGATGTTGCTCTCAAACAGATGATCAGTAAATGCAACCTCCTAACTGGCTGAGTTAGGGTTCTAGAGCAAGCTTTTATTGCATTACTCCTTTAAAGCTTTCTTCAATCCTGTTAGCCAAAAATAAAAGTAGATACAAAGATTTATCCAGTTTTCTCTCAATAAAAATGTAATTTGCAAGCTTCTGTAAGACCCGATCCATAACATTTCCAAATCAGGCCTAACAAATCGCTTTTATTGGTCCCTCTTATTAGATTATAGCAAACTCTTGTTCTTCTCCTTATGGCTGAGGTGTGTTTGGCTTTACAACTGGTTATTTGCTATAGTAATTGTCCTGCTGTGAAATTGGGCCAAATGCTTGTAATCTAATTAGCTGGGTATAAGTGCCAATATGGCATCCAGTCTGGAAGATTATCCCATTAGTAGATTTGGCAATAACATTTGGACTGGTTCATGTTAGCAAAGAAATAGTTGTGCAGTGACAGCCCTGGCATGGAATATCGCTTGATAAAGGCACTTTACATATAAACATCTGTAGTACAACTTCCCCACTGCAAATACAGTAACTTGAAATATTCTCAGTAGATTGAGGTCCTTTTCTTGAAAACAAGGCCAAAAAATGGAAATTCTGAGGTTTGATGATAGAACTGTAAGTAAATGTTTAGTGTAACTATGCCAATGTATCTACCATGGATTCAGGGGTGTAACAATAGAGGAAGCAGACCCTGTGGCTGCAGGGGGGCCCAGGAGGTATAAGGGCCACATGAGGTCCTAATTTATATATGGTTTCAATAAATATTGGTAAAATAAGTCAACCTCTAAGCATTTTGGAGGTCTGAAAAATAATTTGCTGTGGGCCCAGTAGTGTCTAGTTACACCACTGTATGGACATATTAGATAGATAAGAACATGTTAGGGGCCAGCAGTAAGCATGGACAGATATGAGCATCAACATTAGAAGTTGGCCAATGCCCTTACCCCTTTTAGTGGCTGCTGTGGGCCCTTTGGGGGTGACCTTGTTTGCTGGGTTCCAGAACAAGACAAAAGGTGGCCATACACGGGCAGATTAAAGCTGCTGATATTGGTCCTTTAGAGAAGGGGCGTTAAACCTTTTGGCTTCCCTGGGCCACCATGGAAAAAGAAAGATTGTCTTGGGCCACATATGAAATACACAAACACTTTTTATTTGTAAAAGTAAAGAAAATGCACAGAAAAGAACTACAATACCAGTTGGATATCCAGATGGAGCTATACACTGGAATGTGGGACACCTGGATTTTACAGTAAATAGACATATTATATTATTTTGAACCAAGTGTTTCAAGCTGGGCCACATTCACATCCATCCAGACTGCATGTGGCCATCTGGTCGCAGGTTGGACACCCCTGCTTTAGACTGATTCTGCAGCTTATCTGCCCATGTGTGAGGGCTTCCAATGGGTCCTTCTGATTGATATCAGTCCCAAAATTGTCCAGATATCCATCAGGCAAGCTTGATTTCTTCTGTGATCCAGGACCGTATCGACTAGTTGATGCAGTCCTGTGACCCATCTGCACCCATTCGCAGTATTATAGTCCCAAACGGTCTAATTCACCCGATATCACCTAGGGTCAAACAGTCTAATTCATCCGATATTGCCCAGACGTTAGTGGGCATATTGGGTTAAGATCTGCTCATTTGGAGACCTCGCCAAATAAGCGGATCTTATAGTGTATGGCCACCTTAATACAGGGCCTTCTGACATTCAGCAGTCCTCTTTGAGCTTTGCACCCTGTCCTCCACTAGATATATGACCCCAACTTATTATTTTAAAGGGGTGGTTCACCTTTAAGTTAACTTTTATCATGTGATAGAATGGCTAATTCTAAGCAACTTTTCAATTCTTTTTTTTCATATAGTTTTTGAATCATTTCTTCTTCTGACTCTTTCCAGCTTTCAAATGGGGGTCACTGGCCCCATAAAAAAAAACAGATGCTTTGCAAGGTTACAAATGTATTGTTATTGTTGCTTTCCGTTGCTCGTCTTTCTATTCAGGCCTCTCCAGTTCACATTCTTGTTAATTTATGGTTGATGGGGTAATTTGGAGCCTAACAAGCTGATTGCCTGAAAATGCAAACTTTAGAGCTGCTGAATAAAAAGCTAAATAACTAATGAAAGAGAAAACCAGCTGCAATTTGTCTCAGAATATCACTCTCTGCCTTATTCAAAAGTATATTACATCTCGGACACAGCTTATCACAATGATCAGTGATGGTCTAGCCCCAATATGTAGCACATTTTAATAGATCCAGGGTATTTAAGTTAATTTTTTTTTATCTAGATTCAAATGCTTGACTTACAGGATTTGCTAAAATGAGACAAAATGTGCCACTAGAGGGCGCTCATTTCCTTGTGCTGCAGAGCATATACATAGGTGCCTTTATTTTAGCTAGGCAGCAAGCGAGAATGGGACATCTTGCACTTTTTAAAGAAAATATATAATATATTGATCAATAAGGGCTGTATTTTATTTTTTGAAGGAGGGCCTAGTAAATTCCGGACCCGTTTTCCAATGCCAGTGTAGTGTGCCTTCCAGAAATGCATAGAAAATTCTGCTGGGACCCCTGGAGGGCAGAAAGGGTGCTGGAGAGCAATGGCAATGGGATAATAAGTTTGCAGGGCTGCAGCCTCCAACAGCTGACTACTTTAAAAGAAGTGGGTATCATTGTTTGCAATTGGCCAGCTATGGAGCTAAGGTTCTGGGGAAAGAACACCAGGCCCATCCGTGCTGGTGCCTTATTTTACAGAACAGAGCAGCAACCTAGAGAACATATTAAGTGATTTTATTCATTGAAGGAATGCACAGACACCCAGTGGTAATCTCCAATGTATTTCAGTTTCCTTGTACTTTAACTAGGAATTATCTGGGGTTCTTGTTATTTCTTGCCCTAAACAGTACAAAAAGTGAATTTTACTGTTCTTTGCATTTTCCTGCTTCTTCATAGCAACTGTATGAGGAAGAGAAGACATTAAAGGACCAGTAACATCAAACAAATAATATTGTTTAAAAGTAATAAAAATATAGTGCAGTGTTTCCCTGCACTAGTAAAACTGCTCTTTTTGCTTCAGAAACACTACTATTGTTTATATAAATAAGCTGCTGTGTAAGATAAGCTCTGTAGAACATAATGTTATCTGTTATCCATTATTTATCCTGTTTTTCAACCATTGTTACATAGCAGTTTGTTTATATGAACTATAGTAGTGTTTCTGAAGCAAACTGATCTGTTTTACCAGTGCAGGACAACACTACGTTATATTTTCATTACTTTAAAACACTTACATTTTTTGGTGTTACTGTTCCTTTAATGAAATGACGCTTCAGGTTAATCCCCTAATGAACTCCTCCCTATCTGTAACCTTGAGACACAGGTGGTAGAAGGGAGGGGTTGGTTTATACATATTGTTATTTCCTTGTCTTGTAAATAAATAAAAAAAACAAATAAAAGAGTAAACACCAAAGAGTCTTATGGGCAAATTTATCAAATTCACATGATGATTCGAAATTCGATCGAATTTTCAAAAAGATTAAAATTTTCGATTATTTTTGAAGGCCACTTCGACCATCGAATTCTGAAAATTCGATCGAATCGAATGATTCGAATAATTGGATTAAAATTCTATTTGAATATTCGTCATTTGAATTACTTGCCCTTTAAATTTTTATTCTACTGCCTAGTTCGCCAGATTAAACCTACCGAATTGCTATTAAACCCTATGGGAAACTCCCATAGGGTTTTTTAAAAAGTTTTTTAGATCAAATAAAAAAAAAAATTCAATTAAATTGTTAAAATAGTTCGATTCGAACGATTTAATCGTTCGATCGAATTTTTTCTATTCGAATATTGGAATTGCGGTAAAATCCGTCAAATTCGATATTCGAATTCGAAGGATTTAAATTCGGCAAAAAATGTGATGGTCGAATTCGAGGGTTTTTTTAACCCTCAAATTCGACCCTTGATAAATCTGCCCCTTAGGGTACAATTGTCTGCATAGTATTCAAAGTTCATTTACAGTAGGTGAACATTAAAAGATACTCAGATCAACCAAAAACCCTTAGAAGGGGTTATTCAACCCAAAACATTTTTTTGCATAGTGAAAGAATTAATTAAATAAGTACTTTTCCAAAATCCAGGAATGATAGGTTTTTAAAGGTTTTATTATATCTGAAAATGTATTATATAGGGATGAGCTATTTTTTTTCCTGCTTATACAGATTTTTAGTGAATGGCAAATTTTTCACAAATCTGCACAAAAATTTTGCAAAGCATTTTTTTTCACCGAAAAAAGACCAAGTTTTCCATATGCAAAAAAAAGAGAGAAAAAGGGCCAATGTCACTACAGGTTTGAGATCCGTTATTCAGATACCCATTATCCGGAAAGCTCAAATTAAGGGAAGGCCATCTCCCATAGACTCCATTTTATCCAAATTATTCAAATATTGAAAAATTATTTTCTTTTTCTCTGTAATAATAAGACAGTAGCTTGTATCCAAACTAAGATATACTATAATTAATCCTTATTGGAAGCAAGATCAGACTATTGGGTTTACATTTTAAATTATTTTTTAGTAGACTTAAAGGGCAAGGAAAGTCTAAAATAGAATAAGGCTAGAAATGCTGTATTTTGTATACTAAACATAAACATGAACTTACTGCACCACAAGCCTAATCAAACAAATGATTTATGCTTTCAAAGTTGGCCACAGGGGGCTGTCATCTTGTAACTTTGTTATACATCTTTGCAAGACCAAGACTGTGCACATGCTCATTGTGGTCTGGGCTTCTTAGGGGTCGTTATAAATGATCAAAAAACAAAGCTGCTTGAGTTCTGCATGGCTGGTAAGTAAGGCAGGGGCTCCCCCTGCTGTTCATAAGTTCATAAGATTTTTTCCCTGCCAGAAGTTAGGGACTGTCTGACAATTCCTATCCATAGAAGTAAATGAAGGGAGAATTTCACTGCATACAGTCAGGTTTCTTATAAAAACAGTACACATTTTTTAATTAAAGTATATTGGAGATAGATTTCTTTTTTATTAAAGAAAGTAAAAATTGGATTTTATTTCTTTGCCTTTCCTTGCCCTTTAAGGTATACTGATCCAAATTATGAAAACACCCTTTATCCGGAAGACCCCAGGTTCCACACAATCTGGATAACAAGTCCCAGTGACTCTAATGCATTTAATATGAGAAAAAAAACCTGTTGACTGTAATACTGTACTTTTGATAAAATTTCAGCACAATTTCGGCCAAATTTCGGCAAAATATTGACTTTCCTTGTATGGCAATGCCCAATGGATAAAGGTGCATAAGGTGTAGAGAGCTCAGTTCCCCTGTTACCGAGACTGTATTTTAAATCTTCCCAGACTTTTTTGGCATCAAGCCGGTCTGTTAGGGAGACGCATACGTAATTCCGATGTTCCGACATGGAAACAGCCTCAACCTGATAAATTTAGACCTGTCATTTTGACATATTTAGTGGGGAAGTCAGTAATCACCGTGGCTTTATGTGAGACAAATCTTGTCAAACTTCTATGATGAAGTAAGTCGAGGGTCGGGTGGTGGTTTTTCAGTGCAGGTGGTCTAAACGACTTCGGCTTTCCAATGGCTTTTGATACAGCGTCACAGATCCAGTTTGCTTTCAGCTAAAACCTGATTAACCGTGGAAACTTTTAAAATATTTATGGATAGTAAATTGGCTGTGGGATCATGTGTTGAGAGTAGATATCAACCGCTCTTTCTCTAGCATTGCTGAAAGGATCGGCGGGGGCAGGTTGTGCAGTTGGGACTGTTTAAACATGATGCTATTTAGTTATCATTTAGATTTGGGCTTACATTAAAAATAGGCATTAAAATGAATGTTGACTCTACTGGAGGTCCAAGCACAGCCGGCGTTTGAGTCGTAGATACAAACTGGCGTATGGTAAGGTTAAGCACTGGTGTGGAATTGCACACGGCATTCCTGATGGAGACGTCTTGTATATAAAACAATTGGCACTAGCAAACAAAGTCAAACTGAAGCAGCTTCAGGCAACAACAACAACATAAAAAAATGACCCCACGCTGTGCAGAGCTAGTCTACTTTGCAGGGGAGAAACTAGACGTTTTATTTTCAGAGGTTTACTGAATATACTTGTATGGGATCTGTTATCCAGAATGCTTGGGGACCTGAGCCTTTCCAGATAATGGGTCTTTCCATAATTTGGATACCTTAAAGCTGGACATGGACACAAAAATCTGATTGTTCGAATCCTTAAATGATCGGATTTCCCCATCTCCCGACCTGCCACTAAACTTCAGATCAAATAAAGTAGTAAAAAGCACAGATTAGCCAATGTTCTGCCGATGTTCTGCTCCTGCAGGGATCGTACGAATGTTGTGTCCGACTTTAGTGACAGTCATCCATTGAAAATCGTACAATCGGTAATACACGCAGAGATATTATCGTCAGCGCACGTACGTAACTACCAGGGGTGTAGGGGGTGCAATTGCACCAGGGTCCTCCCCCCCTTGGGCCCATCGGAGCAACGAAAAAAGTTATGGCAGGCGGTTATCTAGGGGGAGATATACAGCATGCCATTGTAGGGGACTGGTAAATTAACCTCCCAGTATATTTAGCAGGCAGTCCCCAAGTGTTATGGACACCTAAGCGGGTCCTAAAATACAGTTAGGAGAGGAAATGTTTCCTATTCCTGCTCTAATCCATGCCCCTTGCTGTTACTCATAGTGACCAGTAGATGGCACTGTGTTAAAGTATAAAAGAATTGTAAGCCATGCTTTCAGTGTCCATCTTGTGCTGGCTCTGGCCTGAGCAGGCAGGCAGAGTTCGAGTGGAACCTAGACAGGTCAGGTCTAGTATAGATAGGCTATTCACAGTTATAGGTCGCTCTAGGAGTGACAGATATAAATAATTATTTAGCTGAGCAGTTTGAGGCTCCTACGAGGATTGTGAGTGGGATTAAGATCCCAGGTACTAATTGCCCAGAGGTGCTGTGAGTATTGCCTATCCACTGTTGATCCTGCAGGTGCTGATGTGATTGCTGTACACTCCAATGTGGATTGTATGTTCAATAAATATGTTCTTTGGTTAAGTTATAAGAACCACTGGCGCCCAATTATTTGCACCCTGAATACAGTTACAGTTGTACTACACCCTGCCTCCACCTCGCTGCGAGGTCTTACTCCCTAAGATTTAAGGTCTCATCTGGAGCAATATATTGGGAGTGGATCCTATAGTCAGAGAAAGGTGCACTCAAGTTTACTATAGCGCTACACCATTTATAGAGGTAAAGGCCCGACAAGGGGTCCCAGGTGCCTATCCTTTACCGGGGCCCACCAGGGAAGAGTTAGGCCACTGGTCAGCCGGGCCGGCATAAATTTTCTAAACTGTCCGATCAGCCAAATGACCGATCTCCTCTGGACGAAAGAATGTCAGGACTCTCCACGCATGGTCCGAAAATCGTATGAATCCTCAATTCGTACGCTCTGATTGTTGCGTCTATGGCCAGCTTAAGTCTACTAGAAAATCATGTAAACATTAAATAAAGCCAATAGACTGGTTTTGCATCCATTAAGGATTAATTATATCTTAGGTGGGATCAAGTACAAGCTACTGTTTTATTATTACAGAGAAAAAGGAAATCATTTTAAGAAATTTGGATTATTTGATTATAATGGAGTCGATGGGAAACAGCCTTTCCGTAAATAGGAACTTTCTGAATAACGGGTTTCCGGATAACGGATCCCATACCTGTATAAGCAAAGATACTGCATGCTTCTTATACTCTGAATTCTAATGGACAATCAGTGAGCATATAGGAATACGAGTGATAGTGGAGATTTTGAGAACGATCTTGAGCTTCAGGACCACTTTGTGGTCCATCATTCAACCAGATCCTATTCAGCTTCACATACAGGTTTAGGACTTGTTATTAAGAATTCTCAGAACCTGTGGTTGTCTGGATAAGAGGTCCTTCTGTAATTTGGATCTCTAAAAAAAATGTAAACATTATTTAAACCAATGGGTTTTTGTTAACCTCTAGTAAAGATTAACAACATCTTGGTTTGGATCAAGTACAAGGTACTGTTTTTTTATTACTGAGAAAAAGGAAGGACATTTTGTAAAAATTTGAATTAGGTTAATAAAATGGAATCTATGGAAGATGGCCTTTCCGTAAATCGGAAAATTTCTGGATAACGGGTTTCTGGATAATTATATTATAAGTATATGAAGGTATATGAAAGTCTAATCTATTTGCATCTACATTCATTAGTGTCTAGACCAGAGCTCTCCAAATGTAAACGTTAATTGAAAAAGGATTATTTTGCCTCCAATAAGGATTAATTATAACTTAGTTGTACAAGATAGTATTTTAGTATTACAGAGAAAAAGGAAATCATCTTGAAACGTTAACTATGAGGATTTTCATTATATTGAAACATTTGAATTATTTTAATAAGATTACATCTATGGGAGATAGGCTTCCTGAAATTCGGTGCTTTCTGGATAACAGGTTTGCGGATAATGGAGCTCATATCAACAGTTCTTTGTTGCAGCTCATCACTCACTTACACCAGGCCAATTATACCATCCAGGTAATGTTTAGGGAAGAAGCACAGGCGCACGCGAGGAAAGGGTTGGTTCCTGAAAGCTTGTGCTTCAACTTCTGCAATACAATGAGTAAAAGGCATTTGCCCGAATAACTTGGTGTGCTTCTTCTTCTCATACTTTTATGACATATATCACTGTTTACAACCCCTCTTGAACTTCAAGCTGGATTTCTAGCAGTGGTAATAGGCATTCTTCCCAAATCTCACCTAAACTGGCCTTTAGTCTGCCTCCATTCCCTCCAACACTTCCCACATTTGCTACAGAATATAAAATTGATTTATATCCGATAGCTGATTTAATCCTAGAATATACTCTATTGCCTGTGACACACACCCTTTCCCTTAAACAACAACAT